>SKCR01030894.1:0-303024 GCA_019454045.1 Zanthoxylum bungeanum
CCGTTTGTGCTTTTCCCTCAAAAATAACACACAAAATTAAAAACTCTAAAACATGTATACACAAAATAAAAATAGAAATTTACAACAAATGCATGGGTGCCTCCCTGCTAGCGCTAAATTTTTCATCTTCGCCAGACGTGACTGAAATCCATCTGTTAAGGTGGTTTCAGCGTCGTTTTGGATGTCCGATTAAAGACAATCCCGTGAGCGTTGTTTTTGAAGGGTCTCTTCCAACGGTAAAGGGGCAAAAAGACTTTTGTCCTATTCAGTTCTTGTGCCACATTTTTAAACATTGTCGCTCCAATGGTTCCTGAAAAGAAAGAAATAAAATCAGGAGGTCTCTTATGGTGCTTGACTTGGAATGGAAGTTCCATTTTGTCAAACTTCTGGTTGATATCTTTAAATTGTACTCCCCAAAACAGTGATGTTTCTCCTGAATGCCTGATATCTTCAATTTGGTCTGGCAATTGCTCCTCCATTTGCTCTGTTTCTTGCTCCACCATTTCTTCACAGATGAATTTTAAAATTTCCTCGTTCAGTTCTTCATCTTTCATCTGTGAAAAACATGCTCCATAAGTTTCAACTTGAGGATGTAAAGATGTTTCTGACATTAGGTCTTCATCCTCTGATACGACTGGAATGGATGGTTCAGGTAGATCTTCATCAAACATCATGGTAAAGCATTCTCCAAGATCTTCATTTTCAGGATTGAAAGTTTGATCCTCCGTTGTTGGTGCAGTTGGTACAAATAGATCAGCTCCATCCTCGTCAGAATCTGAATAATAAAAGTCAAATAGAGACTTTGCTTGTTTGGGCTCCTGAACTGATACCTCTGGTTGTTGATACTGCTCAGCCTCCTCCTCTGTTGAAGTGTCATTGTGAAATGATTGGTACTAGAAGGCTTCATCAGTGTCATCTGAAACTGGTTCTTGAGGTATGTAGTTCTGGTTTTCTGTGAATTGTCTCATTTGATCTGTCATCCTCTGAATAGATGTTGATTGTCTATGAATACTTTCGAGTTGATTCTGATATGTTTCAAGCATTGTATCCAACTTTTCGTCTTGTTTCTTGAATAAATCTTTGAGCATGTCAACCAATTGTCCTTCTTTGATGGTTCTGGTTCTTGATGAAGATCATTGTAGGTGGATGGTGGATAAGAAGGAAAATGTGGTTCTGTGAAATGTGATGGCTCGTCATACCATGAAGGATCTTGATAGCTCTGCCACCCTAGATGGTAGTTGTATTCGCAATAATCTCTAGGGTGGTTACCATTACATATGTCACATCTCCCCATTGCGTCTTGTTGAGCAAATGTGGTATTGCTTGGTTCTGGCATCCAGTGATAGTTGTTTGGTGGACAACAGGCCTCAGAAACCGGATTGTTGCTCCCAGATTTGGGGTGTATCTTCTAATAAAGCCCGTGATATCTCAATCTCCCAATAATGTTCCATTTTTCAATCACCTGAAAACAAAAGAAAGAAATAAAAATTACAAATATAAATAAAGAAAATTAGATACAAGTAAATTAGATAGCTTCAAAATTAATATCTCAAAAAAAATAAGTCATCGGCAACGGCGCCAAAAACTTGACGGCGTAAACACACACGTATAACTCAAGCGCACGTATCATTCAAGTAGTATAAAATATCGATCCCATGAGGACTTAATTCCTACTGTTTTATTAATTATTGATACTATTTATTTACATGTATCTAATTAAATAGAGAAGAGAATGATTGTCTGATTGGTTGGTTGAATGTGGTTTTCCTTAATTAAAATAAATAAAATAAACAAAAGAAAATACTAAGGAAAATAAAAAAAAGACTCAAAGATCTAGGGTTGTGAATCTTTCTAATATCCTTTAAAAGATAAAGTGATTATTTTATGTTTGTGTAATAAATCAGTTTACTAACCTGGAACAGTAAATTATGCGAAAGCCTTTGTCGATGGTCAGACGCAAATACCCAGTTTAACCTAATTGAACCATATGTCTATGTCAACCAAATTATCTGGATTCATTAAGTTTAAGTTCCAATTATGGCTACCCCCGCCTGACAGGTATATGTATATCCTGTAAGGAAATCTATTAAAGGATTATTTATCCTCAAGGAAGATCATTGGCTATTATGTCTAAGGCTGAAACCTAAAATTCCTTTGTCAAATTATTTTTTAGATTTACCACATCAATCTTATTGGTGATCAGACAACAATAAGCATTAAGTTTAAGACTTAATAAGTAAACTTTTAAATTACCCAAACTATAAAATAACCCCTTATAACCTGTGATATTAGAAGTCATCACAACCCCAGATAACTAACACATAACTAGGGCTAGTAAAAACTTAAAAGTAAAAGACATAAAGTAAAAATGCTGAAAAGTAAAAGACATAAAGTAAAAGCTGAAAAGTAAATTACAATAAAATAAAATGCTAAGGTAAAAGGATCAACTTTTACTAATTACTATTTAGATATATCCCTTAATATAATATATTAACTTGTGATTATTTTACCGACCAGCCATATAGGTGGTAACCTGATTAAGTCAAATTAAGTCCAACCAGCCATAAAGGCGAACCAAAATAAACCTGCCATATAGGCGGTAAGAAAATTTAATTACCAACCGACCAATCTGGCGGTATCCTTTTTAAGTCAATATTTTAAATAGTGAATATATTATATTTAAGGGAGATTAATCTAAATAGCAATAGTAAAGGAATTACCTTTCACCCTAGCAGGGGGGAAGTTACCTCCTCATAGTGAATAGTAAAAACTGTAAAACGTAAAGAAAGTAAATTACTATTATTACAGAACGTAATTAAAATTAATTACAAAACTAAAAACTAAAAGAAACTAGATAGAAAACTCTCTATTTACATCAGAGAATTCAGAGAGAATGGTATATTTGAAACTGAAACCTCGAGCTCAATTTATAGGCGCGGATAAGCACCCTGCGTCGCGCCGCCAAGGCCTTTGGCGTCGCGACGCCAGCCTCTTTTGACGTGGCATGCTGAGGTGATGACACGTGGTGATTCTGGATAAGGAGATAAGGCGACACGTGGCAAGGCGGCTGAGAACTCAATTATTGTGACATGTGGCGAAAGTGACTGTCGGCACCATAAAATTACGACACGTGGCACGCTGTGATTGGTTGATGATGACGTGGCATTTTGACTCTGTCAACTTGTGATGTGGACGATGATGTGGCTGACAGGTGGAGCGACACGTGGCGATGGCGACTGTTGGCACCATATGATGATGACACGTGGCATGGTGCACGTTAGCAGATCGGATGTGATGGTGACACGTGGCACAGCGCACGTTAGCAAAGTCAAATTTCTCAGATTCTGACTTGTGGACCCAGCGCACGTTAGCACTGTTCGGCGCACGTTAGGCGTCGCGACTCTGAAGGTCTTGGCGTCGCAAAGTGGCAAATTACCAAAATGCCCTTTTTGTCTAATTTTCACTATTTTGGCCCAAATCACCTCCAGAGTGTCCTGAAACTTTATTTATCTACAAAATAACACAAAACACATCAAAATATTCACAAAACTCAAGAAACTATACAAAATATTAGGTTAAATGAGTGGGAAATTGTGATATAATTGCCACTCATCAGTGGCATTGTCGTCTGGGACACATTAACAAGACTCGTATATCCACACTTTCGAAGAGTGGATACTTGGATGGATTTGATCCAAAATCATATGACGTCTACGAATCTTGTTTATTAGGCAAAATGCCTAAAACACCTTGTAGCGGTAAAGGTGCACATGCTAACGAACTGTTAGTTCTCGTTCATAGTGACGTTTGTGGGCCCATGTCTAGCAAGGCTAGAGGTGGATATGAATACTTCGTAACCTTACGGATGATGCATCGTGTTATGGTTATGTGTATCTTATGAGACACAAGTCAGAAACCTTTGAGAAATTCAAAGAGTTTCGACACGAAGTAGAAAAATAGACCGAGAAAAGTATTAAAACATTACGGTCGAACCATGGTAGAGAATACTTGAGCAATGCGTTTCTCGATTACTTGAAAGAGTATGGTATTCTTTCACAATGGACTCCTTCCGGAACACCTCAATTAAACGGTGTGTCCGAACAGAGAAACCAAACTTTGTTGGACATGGTAAGGTCTGTGATGAGTAGCACAGAGCTACGAATTTCCTTCTGGGGATATGCATTGAACAGTGCAGTACTTATTTTGAATAAGGTTCCCTCAAAGTCTGTTCAACAGACTCCATATGAAATATGGACAGGAAAGAAACCGGGTTTCTCATTCCTGAAGATTTGGGGATGCTGGGCATACGTTAAATATTTGGATGGTACCAAACTATAACCCAAATCGGATAAGTGCCTATTTGTAGGTTATCCTAGGGAACCAAAGTATATTACTTCTACCACCCACAAAAGAACAAGGTATTGTTGCTCTACATGCGGTTTTTCTTCGAAAAGGAATTCCTAAATGCAGTGGTAAGTGGGAGGAAAGTAGAACTCGATGAAAATCATAGTGATACTGTTCCTGGAACCGATTCCTTACCGGAACACGAACAGTTCATCAGGGATGAGACTGTTCCACAATCTTCTAATACACAAGAACCGTGTAGGTCGGAGAGAGTCAGAAAACAACCTAAGAGGTATGGGTTTCTGATCTCACCTCATCTGGATATTAATCTTATTAAGGATAATGAGCCGGCTACGTATGAGGAAGCGATACAAGGTATCGACTCCGCTTTATGGCAAGATGCCATGAAATCCGAAATGGATTCCATGTATACCAACCATATTTGGACATTGGTTGATATACCAGAAGGCATTGTGCCTATTAGTAGCAAATGGGTCTTTATGGTGAAGACAAACATGGATGGCAACATAAAAACGTACAAAGTTAGGCTTGTAGCGAAAGGGTATCGTTATCAACATGGTGTCGATTACGACGAAACCTTTTACCTGTTGCCATGATTAAATCCATTCGGATAATGTTTGCAAGTTAAATCTATCCATTTATGGATTGAAGAAAGCATCGCGTTCTTGGAACCAATGTTTTGATGAGATCATAAAAGAATATGATTTCGTTCAAAATGAGGATGATCCTTGTGTATATAAAAAAGTTAGTGGGAGCGCACTGACATTCATTGTCCTTTACGTAGATGATGTATTTCTTATTGGGAATGACATTCTCATGCTACAATCGGTGAAAGCTTGGCTTTCACTAAAATTCTCCATGAAAGATTTGGGAGAAGCAACCTTTATTCTGGGAATAAAGATCTACCGGGATAGATCTAGAAAGCTGCTTGGACTCTCCCAGATCACATATATTGATAAAGTGTTGAAGAGATTCAACGTGGAACTATCTAAGAGGGGACTGTTGCCAGTGTCACATAGCGTCACTCTATCTAAGGACATGTGTCCTAAAACTCAAGATGAGAGAGACAACATGAGTCGGATCTCGTTCTCTTCTGCAGTCTGATCGATCATGTATGCCATGATATGTACGCGACCTGATGTCTCCTATGCTTTGAGCATGTGTAGTCGCTATCAGGCCGATCCAGGTGATGGTCACTAGGTTACGGTTAAGAACATCCTTAAGTATCTTAGACGAACTAGGGATGCGTTCTTAATCTATGGAGATGGAGAACTTGAGGTAACTGGGTTTACCGATGCAAGTTTCCAAACCGATAAAGACGACTGTAAGTCACAATCTGGGTACATATTTTGTTTGAACAACGGAGTAGTAAGTTGGAAATCTTCCAAGCAAGAGACTGTTGCCGATTTAACAACAGAAGCAGAATATATTGCTGCAGCTGAAGCAGCAAAAGAGGCAGTTTGGATCCGTAAATTCCTAATTAGATTAGAAGTAGTTCCGTTAGCAACTGAGCCCATTCCATTGTATTGTGACAATAACGGGGCTATAGCGCAGGCTAAGGAATCGCGGTCTCATCAACGATCCAAGCATGTTCTTTGACGTTTCCATCTTGTTAGCACCTTTTTTATTGGCATGTGTCCGTGACAAAACAAGTTCAATTGAGTTGTAATCTTTCATGAAGATCTTTGTGCAATTGGACTGGTTTCTGGCTGCTGTGCATCAGACATACGTTCGTGGTGCGTTCATTGCAGTGTTCGAACGATTGGCGTTAGTGCTGTGCATCAGACATACGTTCGGATCGATCATGTATGCCATGATATGTACGCGACCTGATGTCTCGTATGCTTTGAGCATGTGTAGTCGCTATCAGGCAGATCCAGGTGATGGTCACTGGGTTGCGGTTAAGAACATCCTTAAGTATCTTAGACGAACTAAGGATGCTTTCTTAATCTATGGAGATGGAGAACTTGAAGTAACTGGATTTACCGATGCAAGTTTCCAAACCGATAAAGACGACTGTAAGTCACAATCCGGGTACATATTTTGTTTGAATAACGGAGCAGTGAGCTGGAAATCTTCCAAGCAATAGATTGTTGTCGATTCAACAATAGAAGCGGAATACATCGCTGTAGCTGAGGCAGCAAAAGAGGCAGTTTGGATCCGTAAATTCCTAATTGGATTAGGAGTAGTTCCGTTAGCAGCTGATCTCGTTCCTTTGTATTGTGGCAATAACGAGGCTATAGCGCAGGCTAAGGAACCGCGATCTCATCAACGATCCAAGCAAGTACTTCGACATTTCCATATGATTTGTGAGATCATACATCGTGGCGATGTGAAGATCGAGAAGGTTGCATCAGATGACAACCTTACAGATCCGCTGACGAAGGCTATTTCTCAGCAAAAGTTTGAGCGACATGTACATAGTTCAGGTGTTAGATACTTGAGTGATTGGCTATAGGCCAAGTGGGAGATTGTTGGACAATTATGACCCATAGCATCACTATTTGTAAAAGACATTATGGTTTTTGTACAAATTAACTATGTGACAAAGGAAATTTCCATTTTATCATTTTGTAATTAGATTACTTGTATATATAAATGATAAAAAAACCTTATGATTAGTTCCGGATTAATAAGATATGAGACAATATCAATCCACTAAAGGTTTAATCATTAAATATCCATAGTCGTAGTATTATCGAGACTGGACATCGATAATGCGGAATAGGCTAGTATTGCAGTTGTGCACGTTATGAAAGCTTAACGGCATAATTCTCATATATTTAAGTATTGGATACTTATGCAAGGGCGATAGGAGGTTGTGTTTTCCAATGGTACGGAAACAGCTTCGCTCTGGATAGACCCATCGGAATCTCATTGGTAGTATGACTATGTGTCTATGGGAATCCGAATCAGGGTAGGTGTATTTAGTCTTAACATGAGACTTGCATCGCTAATACTTGCGACAATCCGTACATTTTGGTTTTGGTCGTCCGGGTCTTTAACAGGTTCTGTGTACGCCTCTTTTGGGTTTATTGAGAATCGTAGTGTATTGGGTGTGATGTTAATATGGAAGTATCACTTCAGTCATATGGAGATGATGATCACGCAAGGATACAAAACTGGTACTCTATTATGTTGCAACTATCGGGATAATATGACAAGGTCATGATTATCCGATTAAAGAGGCTAGTTGCTAGTGATCCGATATATGCTTCGTACGGGGCAGACACAAATCCAGCCCCAGGCCTAGCATGTGACATCTGATACTTGATCACAATACGCAATACTTGGTATACTACGCTTGATATAGATTATGTATTCCTTAAAAGAATATTTCTGGAGAATTAGGTAGGCACGGTGCTTTGCTAGAAGCCAACCATGTCTTGTAAATCGGTAAGAACGTGGTACCGGGTACGCACGTGTTCGGATAGTCTGACGATCGAATTTACTGCCAACATATCCAGGAATCTCATGGGTTGCTTCCCGAAGATTCACCGATGACGTTTGACTCGAACAGAATTAATCTGGGATTAATTATAAGAGAGAAAATTAATCTAGGATTAATTACGGCAAGAATTTATCTGTGATACAATTTGATTAAAAGAGAGAGAGAACGATTAATTTGGAATTAATCGATTAAATAATATATTCGATATATTAATTGAAATTAGATTTCAAAGCGGAATTAAAATTCGATTTTAATTCAGGCGAACGAATTAATTTTGAATTAATTCGTAAGCGACTTTAATAATAATTTAGCTAGGCATAATTTTTTAATTAAATTAGATTTAATTATGTCGCAATGGAAAATTCGTTAATTCGGAATTGAACGAACCCGAGCCCGAACTGTGTTAAGCGGGCCCACTCGAATTTTAATTTAAAGTGGGGCCCACCAAATCACATCACTAGTCAACTTTATTAACTTTTTGTTGATAGAAGTTGGTGGTTTGTTGAAAGCTTGTAAAACACAAAAGCTTGATTTGTCAATGACATATACCAAATATTATTTTTGGTAAATGGTAATTTGACTTTTGGAAAATCAATTTACAAAACACAAAAATCAAAACCAACTTTCTCTCCCTCACTCTCTCATTTGCCGATTGCACCTCTCTCCATCTCAGAAATTTTGTTTCAAAATTTCTTCATTACTAGCACAAAAAGGAGTCATTCAAGGTGTTAGGGAAACTAATCCCAAGAGTTTGGAACACACTTTGGAAGCTTGGAGCTCAACATTCATACAAAAGGATTCAAAAGTTTTGAACTTCCAACATCCTACGAAACCGATCAATGTAAGTTTTTCCGCAACTTCGTTAAGTATTCACCCTAATTTCATGACTTAATAGATCATTGGCATGTTCTAGGAACCCAACACAATCATTCACACAAAACAAAATAAAAAGATAAACAAGTTAGTGACTAAACAAGTGAATTTCTTATCCAAATTAATAGTTGTTTTCTTTCTTTCTAAATTACCAAATAAGAAAATTCTCTGATTATTTTACCATTCTCCACATACACAACCAACAAGGTATTAATCAAATCATTGTGCCCATAATATTCATAAGTGTAGTTGAAAAGAGAGTAATATTTTTGTCCTAAAGTTATATCAGAATTCACATTTTTTTTGGCAATGGATTTTTTTATGTACATTTGGTTTATATAACATCTTTAATCCTTGTAGAGAGCTTTGGGTCAGTGACTCTCAAACCAGTTGGATTTAGGGCACTAGGATTTTAAAACACCCCTACGAACTTAATTACTCGGATTTCAGATGTTAAAAGTTCTACCGTTTGACGTGAACAATCACTGCTTACTGTGGCAAGATATCCGGTAATAAGTAGAAACTTTATTATTATTAACTCAGGCTTTTACCGTTTGACGCGAACAGTCACTGCTTACTGAGGCAAGATATCCAGTTACTAAGTAAAAGCATGGTTAATTATTTATATACACAATTTTTTTAATTATTATTCCATCGCATCTTATGTGCTTCCTCCAATAAAATAGAGCACTGAATATTACAAACTTTTCACTTACGGCCCATGTTCGTATGTTACCATGCATGTTGATAATACCTGTCAAATGAGCTTATGAAGTTTAAATTTAATTTAATATTATGGAGAATTCACTAATTTAAATAATTCAAAATGAAATAAATAAAAATTAACTTGTTACGAATTAGGCTGAGATACGTCTCAGGAGTGGAAATTCCTTATACAGCTATCTCAAAAAACAATTTCACTTGGTTAGTCAAGGTTTAAATAATAAAAATTCAAAATTTTATATATATATATATCTGTGTGTGTGTGTGTGTGTTTTGAATTTTTGACTAAAAAAAAAGCAAAAACAACACAAAGAAAAAATAAGATACTAGTCAACTATTCCTCTCCCCCAAACCTAATTGAGACATTGTCCCCAATGTCTAAAAAGAAGAAGAAAAGTTTAGAAGACAGGCTCTGGTTGGCATGGAATTCTACATCTAAAAAGAAAACTAAAGATTAAAATCCAGATTTATCCGACGCTTCTTACCACGATCATTATCAGACCAGTTTATTTTGGAAATGATAGGGTCAATTTTTGGTTCGAAGGCTAAGAGTTGGTCAATTAAATCATTGGTTGTTCTGGCAGTGAAGAAGATATCTTTTACAGGTTTTGAAAGGAACCCATTTCACCTAGCATCTTCAAGAAACACAAAAAAAGTCAAAAAAATCCATCAACATTAAACAGTCCAATTGGTTTATGGTGTATGTTCAAGTTTGCCAAGATATCACTGTAAAAATTTCCTCCATCTTGCCCAAGCCACTTGGCAAAGCAATAAAAGTAGCAGCACTGTTAATCATTTCAACAAGTCGTTCGGACATACTTGGCACGATGAATTCCTCTCCGTTTGATTGTCCGATTAGATTTGTGTCCGCCAAAGGTTTTAGGATGATTCCCAAAACTTTACTACCTCCTTCCTGTACAACCCTTAAAATATACCTCATTAGTCTAAGATTGCCAAGCCATATATGAAGAGGATATCTTTTATAGGTTTTGAAAGGAAGCCATTTCTCCTGGCATCTTCAAGAAACACAAAAAAAGTCAAAAAAATCCATCAACATTAAAGAGTCAAATTGGTTTATGGTGTATGTTCAAGTTTGTCCAAGATATCACTATGAAAATTTGCTCCATCGTGTCCAAGCCACCTAGCAAAGCAATAAAAGTATCAGCACGGTTAATCATTTCAACAAGTCGTTCGGACATACCTGGCACGATGAATTCCTCTCCGTTTGATTATCCGATAAGATTTGCGTCCGCCAAAGGTTTTGGGATGATTCCCAAAACTTGACTACCTTCTTCCTGTACAGCCCTTGAAATATAGCTCATTAGTCTAAGATTTCCACCGCCATATACTAAGTGCATATTCCTCTCTACCATGACTCTACCCAATTCTTTTGCTGCTTCAGCGAATTCTGGTTTAGAACCAGAACTAGTAACGCAAAACACACAGATGTTAACAACTCGTCTTTTTGAACTTTCTTCCATTTTTTTAATATTATTTTCTGAAATATGGATGTGTTGAAGAGAGTAATGACGAGCTGAATTTATAGATCCTGAAAAGGGTAATTAATAATTGCACTAGTACCTACCAAATGACAATTATTAGCTGAACCGTAAATTAAATCAGGAAAGTCAAAAAGTATGGATCTTGTCGGCGAAAATAAAAGAAAATAACAAAACAAATCACATTTATTAGTTAAAGCCAAAGAGATAATAATATGTACAGGAAGTAACAGCTTGAATGACATCTATGTGTCAGAGACAAGCTTCACATCCAATTTTCTTATAAATTGGCAAACAGAGTCTTTTAAAGTCAGATTCCCAAGACTTAATTGTTGTCTTTCTCTTCGAAACTGTGTATATAAATTATGAATCGCGTGATACACATATCCACTGGGATGCGTCTCAAGTTTCAATGATATGTCATCTAAAGACTCCTTACTCATGTCATCCCTAATGAATATTATTTTATCTTCACGGTTATCAGACACTATTCCTAAAGAACGACAACGAGTATTGCATGTACAGTGTGCACATTTATAGCAAACACTTAATCGTTTAGCTCTTCTTTTCTTAGCATAGATGTTTTTTCCTAAACCAGGCAGAAATGAAATAAAAGAGTCAGATGACTCACCTGCCAAGTGAACTTGTGCTTCAATTATCCAACGAATATCACTAGGAATAACTTGGATCATGAGAAGTCTCATTCGTTCAATACGAGCTTTGTAGACTTTCATCAGAGAGTTTTGAGGGATATAAGGAAAATGCTTGTGAAGTTTTGTGAGAACGTCTTTCATCATGTCTGTGACTTTTCCTACAAAAATTAAACACAAAAAAATAAAATACACAAAATCCCAATATTTACACAAATTGCATGGGTTACCTCCCTGCTAGCGTTAAGTTTAACGTCGTCAGCTAGACATGACTGCCCAAATGTTAGATTGAATCTGCCAATGTGAGACTTTCTTTTTGACGCTTGATGGATTCTCCCCAATAGTGCTTGAACCGTTGGCTGTTAATTTTGAATGTATCATTGGAGTTGGGGTCATGTAGCTCAACGGATCCATATGGTAAAACTTGGATGATAACAAATGAACCTGACCACTGTGATTTTAGCTTACCAGGGAAAAGTTTCAACCTTGAGTTGTATAACAATACCCGCTGCCCTAGTTCCAGTTGTCTGCGTACTATTTTCTGATCATGCCATTTCTTGGTCTTTTCTTTGTATAGTTTGGCATTCTCATAAGCATGGAGGTGAAATTCCTCCAATTCATTCAGTTGGTGGAGCCGTTTCTCTCCTTCTGCTTGCAGATCAAAATTTAGCTTCTTTAGTGCCCAGTACGTTTTATGTTCGAGCTCCACAGGCAGATGGCATGCTTTCCCAAACACTAGTCGATATGGGGACATTCCAATGGGTGTCTTGTAAGCTGTCCGGTAGGCCCATAATGCGTCATCCAATTTTGTAGACCATTCCCTCTTTGTTGACCCAACGGTTCTCTCCAAGATTATTTTGATTTCTCTGTTGGAGACTTCAACCTGCCCATTTGACTACGGATGGTAAGCAGTGGAAACTTTATGAGTAACTCCGTATTTGGATAGGAGTGCATCGAAGTATCTATTACAGAAGTGTGTGCCACCATCACTGATAATTACCCGAGGTGTTCTGAAGCGAGTGAAAATATTCTTTTTGAGGAATTTTAACATCACTTTGGAGTCATTTGATGGTAGTGCTGTTGCTTCAACCCATTTGGAGATATAGTCTACTGCAACCAGAATGTACATGTTTCCATATGATGGAACAAAGGGTCCCATAAATTCAATCCCCATACATCAAATATCTCCACTTCGAGAATGCTTTGAAGAGGTCCTTCATTTCTCCTCGAAATATTTCTTGTTCTATGGCACCTGTCACATTGAAGAACGAATAAGTGAGCATCTTTAAACAAGGTAGGCCAGAACAAACCTGATTGTAGGACTTTGGCTGCAGTTTTATCTCTGCTGAAGTGTCCACCATATGGAGATGAATGACAATGCTGCAAGACACTATTAACCTCCTCTTGTGGTACACAGCGCCGTAATAACTGATCAGCACAATGTTTGAGTAGAAATGGCTCATCCCAGACATAGTGCTTAACTTCTTTGAAGAATTTCTTACGTTGCTGATGTGTCCATTCCAACGGCCATTTCCCCGATACTATGTAGTTTATATAGTCAGCATATCATGAGACTTCCTACTGCTTGATGGCAAACAACTGTTCATCTGGAAAAGTTTCTTTGATTGTCAGTTTATTGCCAATTGTATTTCTATTTTCGAGTCTCGAAAAGTGATCTACCACTTGATTTTCTATCCCCTTCTTGTCTCGGATCTGCACATCAAATTCTTGTAGTATAAGCACCCAACGGATCAATATGGGCTTGGCATCTTTCTTCACGATCAGGTATTTGATTGCTAAATGAACTGTGTAGACCACCACTTTGGGACCCAGCAAATATGAGCGGAATTTATCAAAAGCAAACACAACTGTGAGCAACTCTTTTTCAGTTGTTGTGTAGTTGAGTTGTGCTTCATTCAAAGTTTTGCTGGCGTAGTAAATGGTGTGAAAAACCTTCGCCTTACGTTGTCTCAAAACTGCACCTATAATAAAATCACTAGCATCGCACATCACTTCAAATGGAAGCGTCCAATCTGGTGCTACTATGATGGGGGCAGAGACCAACTTCTGTTTCAAGATATCGAAAGTATGGTGGCATTCTTTGGTGAAGTGGAAATAGACGTCTTTCTCCAGTAGATTGCACAGAGGTTTGGCAATTTTGGAGAAATCTTTGATGAATCTCAGGTAAAATCCTGCTTGCCCAAGAAAACTTTGAATCCCTTTGATGGATGATGGTGGAGGTAATTTTTCTATCGTATCGATATTTACTTTGTCTACCTCGATTCCTTTCTGTGAGATTCGATGTCCCAGGACAATGCCTTCCTACAGCATGAAGTGGCATTTCTCCTAGTTGAGTATCAAATTTGTATCTTCGTATCTTTGTAACATTTTTTCCAGATTTTGCAAACAGTGGTCGAACGAGTCTCTAAACACTGAGAAGTCATCCATGAAGACTTCCATGCTTTGTTCTATCATGTCTGAAAAGATAGCCATCATGCAATGTTGAAATGTGGCAGGAGCATTATAAAGTCCAAATAGCATCCTGCTGAAAGCAAAAGTACCATACGGGCATGTAAAAGTAGTTTTCTCCTGATCTTCTAAGGCGATGGCAATCTGATTGTATCCTGAGTATCCGTCCAGAAAGTAGTAGAATTCATGTCCCGCTAATCTGCCTAGCATAAGGTCAATGGATGGTAGTGGGAAAAGATCTTTCTATGTTGCTTTGTTCAGTTTCTTTTAGTCCATACATACTCTCCATCCAGTCACAATTCTTGTTGGAATCAGCTTGTTCTTTTCATTTGTGACTACAATTATTCCTCCGTTCTTGGGTACACATTGCATAGGACTTACCTAAGAGCTATCACAGATGGGGTAGATGATGCATGTATCCAACCATTTGATGATTTCTTTCTTTACAACTTCCTTCATGATTGGATTCTACCTCCGTTGATGCTCCACTGTGACTTTGTACTCGTCGTTCATCAGGATTTTATGCATGCAAAATGATGGACTGATGCCTCGAATGTCTGCTATAGTCCAGCCAATAGCTCTTTTGTGATCACGTAACACTCTCAACAACTTATCTTCATGCCCCAATGTTAGCGATGAAGAAATAATCACAGGTAAATCAGAAAAGTTTTCCAAGTATGCATACCTGAGTTGGCTCGGAAGTGGCTTTAACTCCAGCTGCAGTGGTTCTTCTATCGCGGGCTTGATTCGCTCTTTTTTCGGTAATTCCAAACTTTCCACATGTGGTGTTGATCTGAAGCGAGAGGCTCCGTCAAGATAGTTGATACATTTCAGAATCTCATCATCTACCTTTCTGTCAGTCATATTGGTGATGCATGCTTCAAGTTTGTCAGTGGAAAGTTACATTGCATCTGTATGCTGGATGACACTATCTATTACATCAAGTCTGAAACATTCCTCCTCGCGTTCATCATTTGGAAATTTCATGGCTTTGAATGTTGGACAGTTATGACCCATAGCGTCACTATTTGTACAGATCATGGTGTTGTTGTACAAATTAACTATGTGACAAAGGAAATTGCTCTTTTATCATTTGTGATTAGATCACCAAGATGTATAAATGATAGAAGGTCCATATGATTAGTTCCTGGATTGAGATTATATGAGACAGTATCAATCCGCGAAGGTTTAATCATTTAATATCCCTAGTCAGAGTATTATCGAGATTGGACATCGATAATGCGTAAAAGACTAGTATTACACTTGTGCGCGTTGTGAGGGCATAGTTCTCATATATTTGGGTATAGGATACTCATGCAACTGTAGTAGGAGGTTGTGTTTTACCGATAGTACGGAAAACAGCTTCCCTCTGGATAGACCCCTCGGAATTCCATTGGTAGTATGACTATGTGTCTATGGAAGTCCGAATCAGGGTATGTGTATTTGGTCTTAACCTGAGACGTGCACGACTAATGCTTGCGACAATCAATATACTTTGGTTTTGGTCTTCCAAGGCTTTAACAGGTTCTGTGTACGCCTCTGCTGGGTATATTGAGAATCGTAGTGTATTGGATGTGATGTCAAGACGGAAGTATCACTCTAGTCATAATGGAGATGATGGTCATGTAGGATACGGAACTGGTTCTCTTATATACTGCAGTCATCGGGTAATATGACTAGGTCATCATTATCTGATTATAGAGACTAGTTACCAGAGATCTGATATGTGCTTCGTACGGGGCAGACACAATTCCAGCCCCAGGCGTAGTATGTGACATCCGATACTGGATCAAGATACGCAATACTACGTATATTACTCCTGATATAGATCACATATTACTGTAAGGATATTTCTGGAGAATTGGGTAGGCATGGCGCTTTGCTAGAAGCCAACTTTGTTTTGTAAATTGGTATAAACGTAGTACTAGGTACTTACGTGTTCGAATAGTCCGACGACCGAATTTACTGCCAACATATCCGGGGATCTCATGGGTCGCTTCCCGAAGATTCACCGATGACGTACGACTCGCACTTTATTAATCTGGGATTAATTAGATGAGAGAGAAAATTAATCTGGGATTAATTGCGGAGATATTTTATCTGGGATAAAATATTAATTAAAAGAGAGAGAACAATTAATTTGGAATTAATCGATAAAATAATATATTCGATATATTATAGGAAATTGGATTTCGAAGCGGAATTGAAATTGGATTTTAATTCGGGCGAACGAGTTAATTTAGAATTAATTCGTTAGCTACGTGAATAATAATTTTGCTAGGCATAATTATTTAATTACGACGCAACGGAAAATTCGTTAATTTGGAATTAGCGAACCCAAGCCAGATAGTGTTTGCGAGCGCACTCGCATTTCGAATTCAAGTGCGGCCCGCAAGTCACATCAAGCCTCAAATCACTAGTCAATCAATTGATGTGACAACTTGTCACTTGATTGTGTGAATAGTGATGGAAGTTGTTGGATGGCTTAAAGCCTTTGACTTTTGGAAAGCCAAAAAATTGGTAATTGAATTTTGAATTCAATATTTGTGTATTAGATACACAAATTCATCCAACCACCAGCACTTATCACACAACACATTTCTCTCTTCTCTCTTCTCTCATTCACGCCCAATGGGCTGAATTTTCTTCCTCTCTTCACTGGTTTTGCCGTGAATGGCAAGGAGAAATTAAGGAATTTTTGTGGCAAAAATTCCTAAGTGCTAGCACACATTTGAAGACATACAAAGGTGATAGGGAAACTCACTTGTGAGCTTGGAATCACCACCCAAAAGCTTGGAGCTTGGACCGAAAATGGAGAACCAAAACAGCCCACTGCCGTGAGCCTTGGAGGAGTTTTAAAGGGCATAAAAAGTTTTGTTCTTCACCGCATCGCCTCAACCGATCATTGTGAGTATTCCACAACTTCTTTGATGTATTCGCACTTATGTTTCATCGTTTTAATCGATCCTCGGGACCGTAGAAACTCCAACAATTGTATCAGAGCTGATTAAGCATGAAATTTGAACTTAGGGTTAAAATTGGGTAAAATGTATTTGAGCATGATTTGATGAAATTGGATGTTTGAGTATGCTTAAATATTGATAATATGGTGTTATGTATTGTCAATTTGATGAATTTTGAATTGGATAAATTTTCCCCAAAATGGTTTGCTTGGCCGAATCTTGGATGTACCCTAATGTCTTGGTATTTTTGATTTTTGATTCATTGGATGACTTGAAATCAATTGGGAATTGATGATTTGAAAAATTAATTGGATTGAATTTGAAATTGAAAAAAAATTCCCCTTATTACCGAGACAATATGAGCATGTAAATGGGTTTGAATTTTGATTAAAATGTGTTGGACATGTTTTGATCATAAAAGCATAATTAATTAGGCTAATTGATGTTTTGGAAATATTAATTTAGTTGATTAATTATGGCATTACACTTTGAGTAATTAAATTGTGAAATTGGAATTTTGAAATTTAATTATGTTGGGCCAAATGTTGTAATTGGGCTTGGTTGTACCAAGATTGGTTTAGGCTAAATTGGTTGGATCCAATTGGGCCCAAAACCATATCCATAAAGTCCAATTATGACTAATGGACCTTAATATATTAATTGGGCCTAATGGGCCTAAATTGGTTTCTAGGCATATAAGGGTGATTCCTTTAAATGGGCTTTGGTATTTGGGTTTGACCTATATTGACCAAAATTCCATGCCTTAAGAAATTAATTAAAAGCCCATTGGACTTTAATTAAATTAACATTGGATGTTATTCGGGCTTTGAGACCCGTAACGATTAAATTTGGAATTTAAGTCGTAAAGGTTCGTTAATAAAGTGTAATATTTAATTTGGAATTAAATAAATGAATTAGAATTAAATGAAAATTAAATTGGATTTAATGTTGTAGTTTAATTTAATTCAAGAATTCGTACTTTGAGTACTTATTCGTAAAACGAGTTTGACTCGCGCAAAATCAAATCATTGTTTGAACATTGGATGGTCATTAATAATCAGATTAATTAATTGGATTAGATTGATTGATAACATGCTTGTGTGAATACATCGTTGCGATGCATGAATATGTATATCGGATGGATATTAGATGGGTGGGGCAATTTTGGAAATTTTTGTAATAAATTTAGAATTTATTAAATTGGACCTGCGTGTCCAGCCTATTACCTCCATACTCATTGTATTTCTCTTCTCATTTATTCCCCTCAATGTAAATGAGATTTCTTTAGAAGTGTTATGTAACGGGTAGAAGCAATGCTTGTGCTAGCGGGAGAGAGGAAATGGAGAGATTTGTTCTAGGAACAATGTGTTAAATATCCATCCACATATCATTATTATTTATTTATATGTGTCTTATTATGTGTTTAGAATGCATGTTTAAGGGAGTATGATGATGAGACCTTAACAAAGATAATAAATTGGTTGCCAATTTGCACGCGAAAAACCTTCACAAAATATTAAGCATTTTTCCTCCCATTGAGTGATTCTTACTCAAGATCCAAGACTAGCATTAGTTTGTTGGCCAAAGTCAAGGCCTTTGTCCATCTAGGATGTGTTTGAATCATGAGAGCTTTGTTCCATATTGGTGTCTTGTCCAAGTTGTGATTTGTTGGCCAAAGTCAAGATCAGTTCTTGTCCATCAACATTGATTACGAAGCTTTCCATGGTCAATGGGTCACGCTTAACTGGGATCACTAAGTTTGTTGTGCCAAAGCCAAGGCTTAGTTGATTCAAAGGAAAAAGGTTAGGCAATATATTGGATATATTGGCATATATAAGATATATGTTTTGGACTTGGATGTCCACCTACTGGATCTAGGAATTGGATGGGATCTAATTGATCTTAGAGATCTACCTAGTTAATTATCATACAATTTGTTGGCCAAAGTCAAGATTGTGTGTTATTTAACGGGATCCTAGCCCACTAGGAAACAAGGTTTCCCGAGTACTCCACATAGGGTTAGAGGCTCGCCGAAAAATAGTGGGAGGCAACAATTAAATTTGGAATATTCGTTTAGTTACTTGCTATACGCGCTCATAACAAATATTATTCGTCAAAATAAATTAATTATTAGTTGGACTAATATTTAATTGTTGTTTTAAAACAGTTGGACTGTATTCAAACTATTTCATTTATAGTTGATTATATAATTGGATTATAGTAATCAATATGTTTGAATTAATAAATTTCAATTTATAGTTGATTTTATAATTGGATTATAGTAATCAATATAATTGAATTTAACCTATTAAATTATAGTTGATTAAATAGTTTGACTATAGTAATCATTATAATAAATAGTACCTAAAATCGTTGATTAAATAGTTGGACTATTAGAATCAAGATAAAATTGAAAGATTAGTGTTTAAAACATAATCATGGGTGAAAATGCATTTAAACGACTTTAATTTTCAAATTGGGAATAATGAATCAGGATAGTTCTGAAAACTAAGAAGTTACTTTATTTGATAAAATAACATCTTAAGCCTAAGCTTGGAGTTAAGCAAATAGTAGAACATGATATTTGGAATATTCATGTGATGATAACTTTAGTGCTTAATCCATTAAACTTGCCAAATAGACTCCTTAATTTCTTAATCAAAACTAAGGATTGGATCCTTATAGTATGATAATGAAATTGAAGGATCCTCATAGATCTTAGAAGTACTAAGATGCAATACATAACTCTTGGAGAGTTAATGGCTATTCTCAAGGAGACAAAGCCAAAGTTTGCAATAAGGCAAGAAGCGCAAGGCGCAACTTACTTCAACATCCCAGAAGGCCAAGGCTAGGCCAAAGGCTTCTGGAGTGTGGTAAATGGCAAAGGCAAAGTCATTACAATCTTCTAGGAAGATAAAGGACATATCCCAAAATGTCTGCCTAAATTGTGGCAAACGGAGACACGGAAGCGTGACTGCCGTATGGACAAGGCAGACATGAAGGAATTGAAGACGGGCAAGGCTCTGACTTCAAATATGTTTGTCATAAACATGTTCACTACTAGTATTCAAATTGGATTTCAGATACTGAGTATGGTACATAAATATGTACTGGTGTGCATTATCTGCTGATTAGTAGGATACTGACTTCAGATGAGATTAATCTGCGAATTGAAAACGGGACAATAGTCGCTGTTTTAACCATAAAGACCTAAGTTTAGGAACTACCCTTCGGGTGTGTACTTAAATTAGGAAACTGTTAAAATGTAACTGGTTTGACTAGATACATTATCTCTATATCATGGTTTAACCCGTTGTGGGTATACCTTTATATTCTAGAACACTAAAGTGTTTTATTTTATAAAGATGATATTGAGATAAACACATTAGATGTGAATAACAGTGTTTATATTTTGAATATAAATAAATCTCAAACGTATAACATGACAAACTAATAGCTCGAACTGAATTAATCAGTTGAAACTTAATTGTGGCATTGTTGTCTGGGACACAATTAACAAGACTCGTATATCCACACTTTTGAAGAGTGGATACTAGGACGGATTTGATTCTAATCAAATAATGTCTACGAATCTAGTTTATTAGGCAAAGTGCCTAAAATACTTTTTACTTGGTAAAAGTACAAGTGCCAACGATCTATTAGCCCTCATTCATAGTGACGTAAGTGGGCCCATATCTAGCTAGGCTAGAGGTGGATATAAATATTTCGTGACCTTTACGGATGTGGCATCGCGTTATGGTTATGTGTTTCTTTCAAAACACAAATTGGAAACTTTTAGAGTTTCGACACGAAATAGACAAACAGATCGGCTAAAGTATTAAAACCATCATGATTGGACCATGATGAAAATACTTAAGCAATAAGTTTCTCATATACTTGAAAGAGTATAGTATTCTTTCAATGAGGACTCCTCCCGGAACACGTCATCCTGACGGTGTATCCGAACAGAGAAACCGAATTTTGTTAGACATGATAAGGTTAATCATGAGTCGCTCTGAGCTACCATTTCCTTCAACGGATACGCATTAACTGTGCAGAACTTATTTTGAATAAGGTTCCATAAAAATCTGTTTGACAGACTTCATATTAGATATGAACAGGAAAGAAATCGGGTTTCTCATTCCTGATGATTTGGGAATGCTGGGCATATGTTTAGATGATACCAAACTAAAACCCAAATCGGATAAGTGCCTAAGTTGTAGGTTATCCTAGGGAAACCTAAGTATAGTACTTATACAACTCACTAGAGAATAATGTAATTATTGATCGCCATGCGGTTTTCCTAAGAGGAATACCTATATGTAGTGGTAAGTGGGAAGAAAGTAAAACTCGAGAAAATCGGAGTAATACTGTTCCAGGCACCGAGTCCTTAATGGAACACAAACAGTTCATCAAGGATGAAACTATACCAATAATCTTCAAATACACAAGAACCTCATAAGTCGGAGAGAGTCAGAAAACAACCTGGGGTATGTGTTTCTGATCTCACCTCATAAAGATGTCAATCTTATTGAGGTATATGAACTGACTACGTATGAGGAAGTGATACAAGGTATCGACTCCCTATTATGGCAAAGTGCCATAAATTCCGAAATGGATCCCATGTATACCAACTATGTTTTGACACTAGTTGTTGTACCGAAAGGCATTGTGCCTACTGGTACTATTAAGTCTTCAAGGAAGACATACATGGATGGAAACATATCAACGTACCAAGCTAGGCTTGTAGTAAAAAGGTATCGTTATCAACATTGTGTCGATTACGACAAAACCTTTTACCTGTTGCCATGGTTAAATCCATTTGGATAATGCTTGCTGATGCTGCATGTTTCATTTGTGAAATATGACAGCTGAACGAAAAATCTCTTTCCTTAAAAGGAAACCTTTCGGAGGATGTTTACAACATCCTGACGATTTTATCATACCAAAACTAGCAAACAAGGTTTACGGGTTTTTCGATCCATGGATGGATTGAAGCAAGCATAGTGTTCTTGGAATTATCGTTTTGATGTAATCATAATGGTGTATGATTTAATTCAAAACGAAAATGATTCTTGTGTATATAAGGAGATTAGTGGGAGCGCACTGACAGTGAAAGTCCTAAATAATGATGACATATCATTTCTTGGAAATGATATTCCCGTAATACAGTCGGTGAAAGCTTGGCTTTCAATAAAATTCTCCGTAGAATTTTTGGGAGAAACAACCTTTATTCTAGGAATAAAGATCTACTGGGATAGATTTAAAGTTGTTAATACTCTCCGAGAAATCATACATTAAAATAAATGTATGCGACCTGGTGTCTCATATGCTTTGAGCATATGGAGTCACAATCAAGCCAATCCAAGTGATAGTCACTAGATTGATGTTAAGAACATCCTTGAGTATCTTAGAGGAACTAAGGATGCTATCTTATACTATGGAGAAGGAGAACTTGAAGTGACTAGGTTCACTGTTGCAAGTTTCCTAACCGATAATAACGACTAAAAGTCGTAACAACGGTACTATAAAGTTTGAATAACGAAACAGTGAGCTGGAAATCTTCCATGCAAGATACTATTACCGAATAAACAACAAAAGTGGATTATTGCTGCAGCTGAAGCAGCAAAAGAAGCCTTCTGGATTGATAATAATCTAATTAGATTAGATGTAGTTCTGTTAGCAGCTGAGCTAGGCTACAGCGCTGGCTAAAGAATTAATGGTCTCATCAACGATACAAATATATACTTCGACTATTCATCTGATTCGTTCGGATCATACATCGTGGCGATGTGATGATCGAATAAATCGAATCAGATGATAATCATGCAAATCCGCTGACGAAAGCCTTTCCTCAGCAGTTTGAGCGAACCGTACATAGTTCGGGTGTAGGACACTCAAGTGACTGGCTATAGGCCAAGTGGGAGATTGTTGGACAGTTATGACCCATAGCGTCACTATTTGTACAGATCATGGTGTTGTTGTACAAATTAACTATGTGACAAAGGAAATTGCTCTTTTATCATTTAAGATTAGATCACCAAGATGTATAAATGATAGAAGGTCCATATGATTAGTTCCTGGATTGAGATGATATGAGATAGTATCAATCTGCGAAGGTTTAATCATTAAATATCCCTAGTCAGAGTATTATCGAGATTTGACATCGATAATGCGTAAAAGACTAGTATTACACTTGTGCGCGTTGTGAGGGCATAACGGCATAGTTCTCATATATTTGGGTATAGGATACTCATGCAAGTGTATTAGGAGGTTGTGTTTTACCGATAGTACGGAAAACAGCTTCGCTCTGGATAGACCCCTCGAAATTTCATTGGTAGTATGACTATGTGTCTATGGAAATCTGAATCAGGGTAGGTGTATTTGGTCTTAACCTGAGACTTGCACCGCTAATGCTTGCGACAATCAATATACTTTGGTTTTGGTCATCCAGGGCTTTAAAAGGTTCTATGTACGCCTCTGCTGGGTATATTGAGAATCGTAGTGTATTGGGTGTGATGTCAAGATGGAAGTATCACTCCAGTCATAATGGAGATGATAGTCACGTAGGAAACGGAACTGGTTCTCTTATGTACTGCAGTCATCGGGATAATATGACTAGGTCATGATTATCCGATTATATAGACTAGTTACTAGAGATCCGATATGTGCTTCGTACGGGGCAGACACAATTCCAGCCCCAGGCCTAGCATGTGACATCCGATACTGGATCGAAATACGCAATACTACGTATATTACGCCTGATATAGATCACATATTTCTGTAAAGATATTTCTGGAGAATTGGGTAGGCATGGCGCTTTGCTAGAAGCCAACCTTGTCTTGTAAATCGGTATAAATGTAGTACTAAGTACTTACGTGTTCGGATAGTCCGACGACCGGATTTACTGCCAACATATATGGGGATCTCTTGGGTCGCTTCCCGAAGATTCACTGATGACGTATGACTCACACTTTATTAATCTGGGATTAATTAGATGAAAGAGAAAATTAATCTGGGATTAATTGCGGAGATATTTTATTTGGGATAAAATATTAATTAAAAGAGAGAGAACGATTAATTTGGAATTAATCGATAAAATAATATATTCGATATATTTTACGAAATTGGATTTCGACGCGGAATTGAAATTGGATTTTAATTCGGGCGAACGAGTTAATTTAGAATTAATTCGTTAGCGACGTGAATAGTAATTTTACTAGGCATAATTATTTAATTATGACGCAACGGAAAATTCGTTAATTTGGAATTAGCGAACCCGAGCCCGAGAGTGTTTGCGAGCGCACTCGCATTTCGAATTCAAGTGCGGCCCGCAAGTCACATCAAGCGTCAAATCACTAGTCAATCAATTGATGTGACAACTTGTCACTTGATTGTGTGAATAGTGATGGAAGTTGTTGGATGGCTTAAAGCCTTTGACTTTTGGAAAGCCAAAAATTTGGTAATTGAATTTTGAATTCAATATTTGTGTATTAGATACACAAATTCATCTAACCACCAACATTTATCACACAACACATTTCTCTCTTCTCTCTTCTTCCTCTCTTCACTGGTTTTACCGTTAATGGCAAGGAGAAATTAAGGAATTTTTATGGCAAAAATTCCTAAATGCTAGCACACATTTGAAGACATACAAAGGTGATAGGGAAACCCACTTGTGAGCTTGGAATCACCACCCAAAAGCTTGGTGTTTGGACCTAAAATGGAGAGCCAAAACAGCCCACTACTGTGAGCCTTGTAGGAGTTTCAAAGGGCATAAAAAGTTTTGCTCTTCACCGCATCGCCTCAACCGATCATTGTGAGTATTCCGCAACTTCTTTGATGTATTCGTACTTATGTTTCATCGCTTTAATCGATCCTCGGGACCGTAGAAACTCCAACATTGAAAACATTGAATGTTACTTGTTGGTAATGTACCCTCATGGTTAGTTCACCTTTTTGTACATCAATGATTGTTCGACCTGTAGCCAAGAATGGTCTCCTGAGGATGATGGGTACGTCTTTGTCTTCCTCTATATCAAGGATAATAAAATATGCTGGGAAAATGAATTTGTCAACTTTGACCAATACATCTTCCACTACACCTCTCGGAAATGTGAGTTTTCTGTCAGTAAGTTGCAGACTGACTGAAGTGGGCTTTACTTCTCCAAGCTGTAATTTCCTGTAAATAGATAAAGGCATCAAGTTAATACTAGCACTAAATCACACAAAGCCTTACCGAAGTAATGTTCTCCTATGGTGCAAGGGATGGTGAACTACCATGGTCCTTCAACTTTGAGTGAAGCTTCCTCTGAATGATGGTGTTACATTCTTCTGTCAGTCCTACCGTCTCGTAATCTCCCAATCTTCGATTTTGTGACAGAATATCTTTCATGAATTTGACATAGCTGGGCATTTGTTCCAACGTGTCTACAAATGGAATGTTGATATGCATCTTTTTGAAGATCTCTAGGAATCGAGCAAATTGCTTATCCAGTTTGTGTTTCTGGAGACGCTGTGAAAAATGTGGAGGTGGAGTAAATCTTTCTCGATCATTTTTTTTGCCTCTTCTTCCCCCATCTGTGGATCTGCTTCGTTTCTTTCTTTTGGAACA
Organism: Zanthoxylum bungeanum; assembly: GCA_019454045.1. Classification (NCBI taxonomy): domain Eukaryota; kingdom Viridiplantae; phylum Streptophyta; class Magnoliopsida; order Sapindales; family Rutaceae; genus Zanthoxylum; species Zanthoxylum bungeanum. The sequence goes on from SKCR01030894.1 coordinate 25,608, forward strand.
TTCTCAGTAGATGCCTTGATTCCAACATCTTTGTTGATTTCAGTGCCGTTTTTCAACGTGATGGCTCGGCATTGCTCATTCCCTCTATTCATTGGATTTGGTTCTGTGTTGCTAGGAATGGTACTTTGTGGTCTGTAACTCTGAGCATTGGCCAGTTGTCCCATTTGATTCTCCAGTGCCTTCAAAGATGCTACTTGATTTTTAACCACAACTGCTAAAGCGTCGTATTTGGCTTCTTATTTTTTCATCAGGGCAAGCACTTCTGCTATTCTTGGTTCTTTTTCATTCTCCTCATTTCATTCAGCTGTTGGAATCCGGGTGGTGGATTATTCCTTTGCCCTGAAGTGTTGCTGCATGTGAAATTGGGATGATTCTTCCAACCTGGGTTGTAGGTATTGGAATATGGATTGTTTCCATATCTATTGACATTGCTAACATAGTTCACCGTCTCATCATGTTGGTTGTAGATTCTGCCTCTAGTGCTCCTCCATATGGTGAACTTGTGGATCCAGCATTAACCTGCATGCTAAGAGTTTCCAGAGATTTGCATATCTGATCCATCTTGGCATTCATAGTTGTGTTGGCTCCTACTTTGTAGATTCCTACTATTCGATGGATCATGCTCCACTCTGTTGGCCACAAGGAATTGTTGTTGGCCATTTCTTCAATTAAGTCTCAGGCCTGATCTTCTCCTTTTGCCATTAATGCTCCTCCAGTAGCAACATCTATTATAGTTCTCATTAGCTAGAAAGTCCATTGTAGAAGGTTTGGACTTGTAGCCACTTTGCAATCTCATGGTGGGGATATTTTCGGAGCAATTCCTTGTATCTTTCCCATGCTTCGCGGAGGGATTCTTAGTCATGTTTCACAAATGATGTGATGTCATTTCTCAGCTTTGTTGTTATGGCTGGTGAGAAGTTGGTGAATGGAGCCAAGCCTTAGCTATGTCTTTCAAAGAATATGGGAATACACACAGATACATTACTTCTTCTTCCGCTCAGTTGTAATTGAATATGCCACAAACATCCAGGAAGTTACTGATGTGGGCATTAGGATCTTCGGTTGCATTTCCCTCAAACTGAACTGATTGATGTATTATTTGAATGCATGTTTTGATGTCACACGCATTTACAATTAATGGAGGAAGTACAATACATGATATGAAGCCATCAACCACCGCAATTATTCTGTCTCGAATGGGAATTGGTGGTGCAACTTCCAAAGGTTCACGTTCTTGATTATTCATGTTGATCAGTGATTCTTGATCTTCTCGCCTTTCCCTTCTCAACTGTTTGATAGTTCTTTCAATTTATGGGTCAAACGTACTAATTTCAAAGCTTCTGCTTCTTCTCATGTAGTGTTTGAGAACCTGAAACACAAGAAAATAAAAATAATAAGTAAAAACAAATTAGACACAAGTTAAGTATCTAACCTCGAAATTAATAGTAAAAGATAAATAAGTCCTCGGCAACGGCGCCAAAAACTTGATTGGTGAAATCACTCACGTTACGCAAGCGCACGTATCGCTCACGTAGTACAAAAATAATCAATCCCACGAGGACTTAATACCTAAACTATTAATTTATTGAAGTTTAATATCTAAAAATTGATTGTTGTTTGGTTGATGATTTTAACTAAAGACAAGTAATTTAAAACAATGCGAAAGTAAATTCTATAAAGTTATCAATATTATGAAACTATCCATGGTTGTGAATCCTTCCAATATTCTTCTAAAGATAAAGTGATTATCTTATGTTTGTGCAATATATCGATTTATTAACTTGGAACACGAAAATATGCAAAAGCCTATGTCGATGGTCAGATACAAGCACCCAAAGTAACCCAATTAACTATATGTCTATGTTAACCAAGTTACCCGAATTCATTAAGTTCAAGTTCCAATTATAGCTACCCACGCCCGATGGGTATATGTCTATCCTGGAAGGAAATCTCTAAGGTGAATGTGAGATCGTGAGCTATTGAGTCTAAGGCTGAAACCTAAAATCCATTTGTCAAATTCATTTTAATTTTACAAAATCAATCTTATTAGTGGCTAGTTAATAAGAAGCATTAAGATTAAGACTTAATAAATAAACCTATACATCACACAAGACATAAAATAACCAACTTATAAACCTATGATATTGGAATTCATCACAACCCCAAATAATGTATTTAGTTACGACACGTATCTAGGACTACTAAAGACATAAATAAATAAAACATCATGCAACTAATTGAAAATTAAAAAGGTAAAATTTACAACAATTAAATAGAATATTGGGGTTTGGGGATCCACTTTTATTATTTCAAACCTAGAAATATCCATTATTATAATATATAATTTTACATTATATTACCAATTGTTATCATGATTAAGTCATATTTTAATTAATTTTAACTGACCATAAAGGCGGTATCTAATTAAGTCAGGTTAAAATTAATTTAATTAAGTCCAATCGACCATAAAGGCGGTATCCAATTAAGTCAGGTTTTAAGATAATTTATATATTATAAAATAAGGGAGATTAATCTAAATTATAATAATAAAAGTTTCACCTTCACCCCAACAGAAATAAGTTACCTACTCATGCTTTTAAGTAAAACAAAGAAAGATTTATTACTTAAAATAAAAATTAAATACAAGAAAACTGAAATTAAACAAACAATATACTCTCTTCTTAGTATTCTAAGGAAATTCCCCAGAAGAAAGTATGAAGAATTCCTTTGATTTCAGCCTCTATTTATAGGCTCCAAAAAAGGGCCGCGTCGCGATACAAAGGGCTTGCGCGTCGCGGCTCGCGCTACAGTAGATGGAAATTGTCTGCAAATTAATAATTATGCTAAATTCATGATGATGCAGTGATGACACATGTCGGTAGCTAAATAATTGAGGCGCGTCACGACTCCAAGGGCTTGCACGTCGCGACGCATGAATAATAAATTTCTCATTTTGCCCTTTTTCATTCATTTTCACAATTTTAGCCCCGATTTGAATCCAGCGAGTCCCGATATTTTATTTATCTATAAAATAACACAAAACATATCACAATATTCACAATACCCGAGAAACTATAAAAAATATTAAGTAAAAGGGGCAGTAAATATTGATATATTTTCCGCTTATCAGACATATGAGCATCAAAAGCAAATTTTCCAGAATGATCCACCACCTAGACGTAGTGGGAGCGTTGTACAACAACCTGATCGCTATCTAGGAGTTGGAGAGGCATAAATTGTCGCTTCTAGCGTTGTTGTAGAAGATCCATTCACTTATCGTAGTATAATGGATGATTCTGATAAAGAGGAATGGCTTAAAGCCATGAACCTCGAGATGGAGTATATGTACTCCAACTCAGTCTGGGAACTTATAGACCAACAAGATGGGGTAAAACCCATAGGTTGTTAATGGATCTATAAAATAAATAGGGGAGCATATGGGAAGGTACAGACTTTCAAGGCTATAGGAAATTGTTGACTATGAGGAAACTTTCTTGCAAGTATCCATACTAAAATCCATATGCACGCTTCTATCCATTGTCGTATATTATTACTATGAGATTTGGCAAATGGACGTCAAGACTACATTCTTAAATGGCAATCTTGATGAATGTATCTATATGGTACAACCAGAGGGATTCATAGCTCAAGGTCAAGTGAAAAATATTTGTAAGCTATAAAGGTCCATTTATGGACTCAAGCAAACATCTCGATCTTGAAACATAAGATTTGATACCACGATCTAGTCTTATGATTTCGAGCAGAATGTTGATGAGCCTTGTATATCTACAAGCGTGTCATTGACGGGAATGTGGTTTTTCTCATTATGTACGTTGATGATATTTTACTCATTGAGAATGATGTAAATATATTATCGGACGTGAAAACCTGGCTGGTTAACTAATTCCAAATGAAATATATGGGAAAGGCTAGTTATGTTCTTGGGATCCAGATTCTTTGAGATCGAAAGAAACGATTGTTAGCTATGTCTCAGGCATCTTATATCGACAATATCCTTGTGCAATTTGGGATGCAGAATTTCAATAAAGGCAATTTCCCTTATCAATATGGAATTCATTTGTCGAAAAAACAGTCTCCTAAGACACCTCAAAGAGTTGAGGAAATTAGACATATCTCATATGTCTCAGCAGTTGATAGTCTTATATATATTATGTTATGCACGAGACCAGACATCTGCTTTACAGTGGGAGTAGTCAGTAGGTTTCACCCTAACCCAAGATTATATCATTGGGTGGCTGCGAAACATATTTTCAAGTATCTTAAGAGAACGAGAAATTATATGATTGTATATTCGGGTGAGGATATGATCCTCAGGGAATATACGGACTCTGATTTTCAGACAGATATTGATTTTAGGAAATCAACATTTGGATCAATGTTTACCCTAGGTGGTGGGGCCATTGTGTGGAGGAGTATAAAACAATCTTGTATTGATGACTCCACCATGGAGGGTGAGTATGTAGCAGCTTGCGAAGCAGTTAAGGAAGCAGTCTGGCTTCAGAAGTTCTTGGGTGATCTAGAAGTTGTTTCAAATATGGATAAATCATTCATACTTTATTGCGATAATAGTGGTGCAGTGGCGAATTCTAAAGAACCAATAAGCCATAATAGGGGAAAGCATATATAGAGAAAATATCATATCATCAGAGAGATAGTGCAGAGAGGAGACGTTATTATCATAAAGAATGCATCCGTAGAGAACCTGGTTGATCTGTTTACAAAGACTTTATCGGTTAAAGTGTTTGAAGGTCACTTAGATGGTCTAGGGTTACGTGACATGTCACATTTACTCTAGTGAAAGTGGGAGATTGTTGTGATATATGCCTTAGAGCTTCATGTAATGAAAGGAATTATATTTTATGAAATAGAGCGATTGACATGTAATGTAAAGGATTATATAAAAATGAAAGCATGGAGATATGTGGATTTATAGAAAAAGTGACATAAGGAAGAGAAAAAATGGGGATGCATTAATTCATTTATCAAGTGTTTTTGTTTAATATCTAAATTATCTTGTTACCCTAGATTACTCATGTACCTCTAGAATTAGTGTATGAGTGATACAGAGGAATTTAAGTCTGAAGTTAGTAATCTAAAAATATCCATAGAGAGCAAACAATAGGGTATTTTGTTTGTGGTTTTATCTATAGTTGTGTCTATCTATATTTGTATGGCAATCCTTGATCCGGATGTCCATGTGAGACATGAGAATTGAGCCCTTACATGATGTGATTGCCTATGGACGGACTTAGATAGAAGGTGTTTTCTTATAATATCTGTTAATAAGGAAAATCATTCGATCACTAGATGGTCTTATGGATTGATTTAATCTGAGTGTTACTACCAAACTCCTTCATGTTGGACAAAATGACCCATAGCGTCACTATTTGTACAGATCACGGTGTTGTTGTACAAATTAACTATGTGACAAGGAAATTGCACTCTCATCATTTGTGATTAGATCACCATAAATGTATAAATGAAGAGAGGTCCATATGATTAGTTCCTGGATTGAGAATGATATGAGACAGTATCAATCCCCGAAGGATTAATCATTAAATATCCCTAGCCGGAGTATTATCGAGACAGGACATCGATAATGCGGAATAGGCTAGTATTGCACTTGTGCGCGTTGTGAGGGCACAACGGCATAGTTCTCATATATATAAGTATTGGATACTTATGCAAGTGCGATAGGAGGTCGTGTTTCACCGATGGTACGGGAAACAGCTTCGCTCTGGATAGACCCCTCGGAATCCCATTGGTATTATGACTATGTGTCTATGGGAGGCCGAAATCAAGGTAGGTGTGTATAGTCTTAACCTGAGACTTGCATCGCTAATACTTACGATAATCGATAGACTTTGGTCTTGGTGGTACAGGGCTTTAACCGGTTCTGCGTACACCACTTCTGGGTTTATCAGAGAGTCGTAGTGTATTGGGTGTGATGTCAAGACGGAAGTATCACTTCAGTCATAGTGGAGATGATGTCACGCAGGATACGGTATTAGTGCTCTTAAGTGTTGCGCAACCATCGGATATTATGACTAGGTCATACATATCCGATTATAGAGACTAGTTACCAGACATCCGACATGTGCTTCGGACGGGGCAGACACTTATCCAGCCCCAGCCCTAGCACGTGACTATCCGATACTGGGCCGATATACACAATACTACGGTATACTACGCTTGATACAGATCTATATATTCCTGTAAGAATATTTCTGGAGAATTGGGTAGGCATGGCGCTTTGCTAGAAGCCAACCTTGTCTTGTAAATCGGTATAAACGTAGTACGAGGTACTTACGTGTTCGGATAATCCGACGACCGTATTTACTGCCATAATCCGGAGATCTCATGGGTCGCTTCCTGAAGATTCACCGATGATGTATAACTCGCACTTAATTAATCTAGGATTAATTAGAAGAGAGAGAAAATTAATCTGGGATTAATTGCGGAGATATTTTATCTGGGATAAAATATTAATTAAAGAGAGAGAGAACGATTAATTTGGAATTAATCGATAAAATAATATATTCGATATATTATAGAAATTGGATTTCGACGCGGAATTAAAATTAGATTTTAATTCGGGCGAACGAATTAATTTAGAATTAATTCGTTAGCGACGTGAATAGTGAATTCGCTAGGCGTAATCATTTAATTACGACGCGACGGAAAATTCGTTAATTTGGAATTAGCGAACCCGAGCCCGAGAGTGATTGCGAGCGCATTCGCATTTCGAATTCGAGCGCGGCACGCAAGTCACATCAAGCGTCAAATCGCTAGTCGCATCAATCGTCAAATCACTTGTCACTTTGTGATGTGACATGACATGTTGTCACTTTATTAAAGTGGATGGATTTGATGTGAATAGTTGATTTGTGTTGATGAAAAGCTTTTAAAAGCTTGAAATGAAATATAACTTATTTATTCTTGCTTTTTGACTTTTGTATTAAAAGTGATATATTTTTATTTTTATTACTTGGTAAATATATAAAACAAAATAAAAAGCTTTTCCTCTCTCTCATGCAAGACTCATACGGTCTTCTTCTTTTCCTCCTTTCTCTCTCGGCTTGGAAGCCGTTTTTCATTTTTTTTTTTTGTCATCTTCTTCTCTCAATTTTTCTGTTTCTGCCGAGAATAATTTGAAAGCAAAAAAGTAAGAATTGTTTTGTTTCAAAACCAAGTGCTAGCACACACATAGAGTTATCCTAAGGTGATATGGAAACGAATTTTTGAGCTTCAAAAGGACAAAACCAAACCAGGCCATTACCTTGCAGCCCCTACCACGCGCAGCTCACTGCCGGAGCAAGGGAGAGCAATTCGTGGTTCATCTTCGCCGCATCAACCGATCAATGTGAGTATTTTCCGCCACCTCCTTTGGTTGTATTCAACTCGTTTTTATGCATGATTTATGATCTTGGGACTTGATTGAAACTCAACAATGGTATCTTGAGCTATTGGTTGCATAAAAAATTAGGGTTCTTGAGCAAAATTTGGGGCTTTTTGATTTAAGCATGATTTTAACAAATTGTTTGTTTAAGAATGCTTGTATATGAATAAATTAGAGTTATATGTAATCAATTTGATGAAAAATTAATTGGATTGATTTTCCCCAATTTGCTTATGTTGGCCAAAACTTTAATTTGGGTAAACTCAATTTGAGCATCAAATGATTAAATTGTTTAGTATAGTATGCTTGAATGAGGTTGAATTGATGTTGTGCATAATCAATTTCATGAAATTTGGTTGGATCCATTTTTCCCTAAATTTTGGGCATGACAAATTTGGGTAAACTTGATTTTGAGCATGTTTAATGAAATTGGATGATTTAGAATGCTTGAATGTTGTTTAATTGATGATTGATTAGATCAATTTGATGAAAAGTGTTTGGAACAATTTTTTCCCAATTTGCTTGTGATGGCCGAATTTGATTGAGCTCCTAATGTCTTGGATTTTTGATTTTTGTTCATTGGATGACTTGAAATCATTTGGGGATGTTGAATTTATGTTTGATTGGGTTCAATTGGATTGAATTTGATTTGGGCATATTTTTCCCCTTTGGCCGAGACTCTTGAAGCATGAAATTGGGTTTGATTTTGATTTAATTATGTTGGACATGATTAATTGATGTTAAGCATGATTAATTGGACAAATTTGATGTTTTGGAAACTTTGATTTGGGCAATTAATAATGCTATACACTTTAGGTAATTTAATTGGAAAATTTGGAATTTTTGGAATTAAATTATTGGGCTTAAAATTGGATTTGGGCTTTTAAGTTGTTATTGGGTTTATTGGACTTTGTTGTACAAAGTTGGTTTAGGCCAAAATTGGTTGGATCCAATTAGGCCCAAAACCGCTTCCAAAAGGCCCAAATGCGACTAATGAACCTTTAACGTTTAATTGGGCCTAATGGGCCTAAATTAATTTATGGGCTTATGGGGTAACTCCCGGATTGGACTTTGGTTGCGGGTTTGACCCGAGTTGACCAAAAGTCCACGCCTCAAGAAATTAATTAAAAGCCCATTGGACTTTAATTAAATTAATATTGGATATTAATCGGGCTTTGAGACCCGTAACGATTAATTTGGAATTTAAGTCGTAAAGGTTTATTTTATAAAGTGTAATATTTAATTTGGAATTAAATAATGAATTAGAATTAAATACGTATTAAATTGGATTTAATCATGTAATTTAATTTAATTCGTAGAAATCGTACTTTGAGTACGTGTTCGCAATACGAGTTTGACTCGAACAAAATCAAATCTTTGTTTGAACATTGGATGATCACTAATTATCAAGATTAATTAATTGGATTAGATTGATTGATAACATGCTTGTATGAATACATGGTTGTGATGTTTGAATAATGTATATCGGATGGATATTAGCCGGGTGGGGCGATTTTTGAAATTGTTGTAATAAATTTGATTTATTAATTGGACCTGCGTGTCCAGCCTTATCTCCTATTTCTTTGTATTCTCTTCTCACCTATTCCCCTCCATGTAAATGAGGTTTCTTTAGAAGTGTAGTGTAACGGGTAGAAGAAATATTTGTGCTAGCGGGAGAGAGAAAGTGAGAGATTTGATCTAGGATCAATGTGTAAAATATCCATCCGCATATCATTATTATTTTACATATGCGCTTTATTATGTGTTTAGAATGCATGTTTAAGGGTGTATGATGATGAGACCTTAACAAAGATAATTAAAATTGGTAGCCAATTTGCACGCGAAAAACCCTCGTTAAATATCAAGCGTTTATTTTCCTTCCATTGAGTGATTCTTACTCAAGATCCGAGATTGGCAGGGGTTGTTGGCCAAAGTCAAGCCCTTTGTCCGTCGAAGATGTGTTTTAATCACGAGGCTTTGTTCCATATCGGTGTCGTGTCCAAGTTGTGGTTTGTTGGCCAAAGTCAAGACCACTTCTTGTCCATTGACATTGATTACGAAGCTTCCATGTCAATGGGTCCGCTCTTGACTGGGATCACTAGGTTTATTGTGCCAAAGCCAAGGCCTAGTTGATTCAGAGGAAAAAGGTTAGGGTATACATTCGATGTATAGGCATATATAAGATATATGTTTGGGACTTGGATGTCCACCTACTGGATCTAGGAGTTGGATGAGATCCAATTGATCTTAGAGATCTACCTAGTTAATTATCATACAATTTGTTGGCCAAAGTCAAGATTGTGTGATATTTAACGGGATCCTAGCCCACTAGGAAACACGGTTTCCCGAGTACTCGACAGAGGGTTAGAGGCTCGACGAAAAATAGTGGGAGGCAAGAATTGAATTTGCAATACTCGTTCAATTACTCGCCATACGCGCTCATTTAAATTATTTCGTCATTAGATTAAATGTTAGTTGGACTAATATTTAAATTGTTGTTTTAATAAACAGTTGGACTGTATTATACTTGATTATATATAATTGGATTATATTAATCAATATATTTGAATTAATTAATTTCAGTTTACAGTTGATTTTATAATTGGATTATAGTAATCAATGTAATTGAGGTTAATTAATTTGGATTATATTTGATTATATAGTTGGACTATTATAATCATTATAATATATATAGTACCACTAATCGTTGATTAAATAGTTGGACTATTGTAATCAAGATAAAATTGAAAAGTTGGATATTTAAAATATAATCTGGGATTAAAATATTTTAAATTTTAATTTTCAAATTGGGAATAAATAATAGGTTACTTTATTTGATAAAATAACTTATTATACCTTAAGCCCAAAATTAAGCAAAATAAGTAGAGCATAAAATCTTTGGAAGATTTATGTGATGATGACTTTAATGCTTAATTTAATATACTTGTCATAAATCTAATTTTAGATTTAAGAAGTATTAAAATTGCAATTTATAATTCTTGGAGAATTAATTGACTATTCTAGAGGAGATAAAGTCAAAGTTTGCAATTGGGCATGTAGCACGAGGTGCACATCGTTTCGATATTCTAAAACCCAAGGCTTGGCCTAAGGTTCTGAAATATTGAAAGGATAATTGACATATCCCAAAGTGACTACCATTTGGATATGGCAGACACGAAGGAATTAAAGAAAGGGCAAGGCTCTACTTTAAAAATGTTTGTCTTAGTTATGTTCACAGCTAGTATTGAAATTAGATTTTAAATACTTAGTGTGGTACATAAATATATGTATTGATGTTCAGAATCTGCTTTGAGCAGGATACTGACTTCAAGCTGAGATTGCTCTGCGAATCGGAAACGGGACGAAAGTCGCTGTTTCGACCGTAGATACCTAAGTTTAGGAACTACCCTTCGGTGTGTACTTAAATTAGGAACTGTTATAATGTAACTAGTTTGACTAGAGACATTATCTCTATATCAGTGTTTAATCCATTGTGGATAAACCTTTATATTCTAGAACACTAAGTGTTTTCATTATATAAAGATGATACTGAGATAAACACATTAGATGTGAATAACAGAATTTATATTTTGAATATAATTAAAATCTCAAACATATAAAATGACAAATAAATAGCTCAAATTGATTTGATCAATAGAGACTTATTTGTGGCATTGTTGTCTGGGACACAATTATACAAGACTCGTATATCCACACTTTTGAAGAGTGGGTACTAGGACTGATTTGACTATTCAAATAAAGTCTACGAATCTAGTTTGTTAGGTAAAGTACCTAAAACACTGTTTACTTGGTAATAGTGTAAGTGCCACCGATCTGTTAGCCCTATTCATGGTGAAGTTAGTGGGCCCATATCTAGCTAGGCTAGATGTGAACATGAATATTTCGTGACCTTAACGGATGTGGCATCACGTTATGGTTATGTGTTTCTTTTGAAGAACACAAATCGGAAACTTTTAGAGTTTCGACACGAAATAGACAAACAGATCGGCTATAGTATTATACCGTCACGGTAAGACCGTAATGGAAAATACTTAAGCAATAAGTTTCTTATATACTTGAAAGAGTATAGTATTCTTTCAAATGAGGACTCCTCCCGGAACACGTCAAAGTGACGGTGTGTCCGAACGGATTAACCGAATCATGTTAGACATGATAAGGCTAATCATGAGTCGCTCTGAGCTACCATTTCCTTCAACGGATAAGTTTTAACAGTGCAATAACTTATTTAGAATAAGGTTCCATATAAATCTGTTTGACAGATGTCATATAGGATATGAACAGGGAAGAAACAAGGTTTCTCATTCCTGATAATTTGGGTATGCCAGGCATAACGTTTGGATGATACCAAACTAAGGACCCAAATTGGATAAGTGCCAATATAGGTTATCCTAAGGGAAACCATAAGTATAGTACTTATAAATCTCACATGAGAACAATGTGATTGTTGCTCACCATGCGGTTTTTCCTGAGAGGAATACCGATATGCAGTGGTCAGTGGGAGGATAGTGATACTCGATGAAAATCGGAGTAATACTGTTCAAGGCACAAGTCCTTAATGGAACACAAATAGTTCATCAATGATGAATCTGTACCATTAATCTTCGAATACACAAGAACTAGTAGATCGGATAGAGTCAGAAAACGACCTAGGGTATGGGTTTCTGATCTAACCTCATAAAGATGTCAATCTTATGAAGGTATATCCACCGACTACGTTTTGAGGAAGTGATACGAGGTATCGACTCCCTATTATGGCAAAGTGCCATGAGTCCGAATGGATTCCATGTATAACAACTATTTTGGATACTAGTTGTTGTACCACAAGGCATTGTGCCTATTGGTACATTAAACGTCTTCAAGGAAGACATACATGGAAGGCAACATACCAACGTACAAAGCTGGGCTTTTGACGGAAAGGTATCGTTATCAACATTGTGTTAATAACGATTCAACCTTTTACATGTTGCCATGGTAAATCCATTTTGAAGATGCTTGTTGATAACTGCATATTTCATTTATGAAATGTGTCAGTTGCAGATCAAAATCGCTTTCCTGAAAAGGAAACCTTTTGGAGGATGCTTACAACATCCTGACGATTTTGTATAACCGACAAACAAGGTTTGCAGGTTATTCGATCCATGTTTGGATTGAAGCAAGCATAGGTTCTAGGAATTATCGTTTTGATGTAATCATAATGGAGTATGATTTAATTCAAAACGAAATGATTCTTGTGTATATAAGGAGGTTAGTGGGAGGGCACTGACAATGAAATTCCCATAAAGCAATTGATGAAAGCTTGGCTTTCAATAGAAATTCTCCGTAGAATTCTGGGGAGTAACAACCTTTATTCAGGAATAAAGATCTACTGGGATAGATTTGGAGTTGTTAACACTCTCTGGAAATTGTACATTTAAAATGTACTTGATTGGTGTCTCATACGCTTTGAGCATATGGAGTCACAATCAGGACAATCCAAGTGATAGTCATTGGATTGAAGTTAAGACATCTATTAGTATCTGAGAGAACTAAAGATGTTGTCTTAAACTATGGAGATGGAGAACTTGAAGTGACTAGGATCACTGCTGCAAGTTTCCAAACCGGTAAATACTGCGGTACTATAAAAGTTTGAACACTGGACAGTGAGCTGGAAATATTCCGAGCAAGATAACTGTTGCCGAATTAACAACAAATGCGGATTTTGCTGCAGCTGAGGCAGCAATAGAAGCCATTTGGATCGATAATAAATCTAATTAATTAGATATAGTTCTTTTAGCAGCTGAGCTAGGCGTCAGCACAGGCTAAGGAATTAAAGGTCTCATCGACGATCCAGATATATACTTCTATATCATCTGATTCGTTCGGATCATACATCGTGGCGATGTGATGATCGTATAAATCGCGTCAGAAGATAATTACGCAAATCCGCTGACGAAAATCTTTTCTCAGCAATTTGAGCGAACCGTACATAGTTCGGGTGTTAGACACTCGAGTGACTGGCTATGTGCCAAGTGGGAGATTGTTGGACAAAATGACCCATAGCGTCACTATTTGTACAGATCACGGTGTTGTTGTACAAATTAACTATGTGACAAGGAAATTGCACTCTCATCATTTGTGATTAGATCACCATAAATGTATAAATGAAGAGAGGTCCATATGATTTTTCCTGGATTGAGAATGATATGAGACAGTATCAATCCCCGAAGGATTAATCATTAAATATCCCTAGCCGGAGTATTATCGAGACAGGACATCGATAATGCGGAATAGGCTAGTATTGCACTTGTGCGCGTTGTGAGGGCACAACGGCATAGTTTTCATATATATATAAGTATTGGATACTTATGCAAGTGCGATAGGAGGTCGTGTTTCACCGATGGTACGGGAAACAGCTTCGCTCTGGATAGACCCCTCGGAATCCCATTGGTATTATGACTATGTGTCTATGGGAGGCCGAAATCAAGGTAGGTGTGTATAGTCTTAACCTGAGACTTGCATCGCTAATACTTACGATAATCGATAGACTTTGGTCTTGGTGGTACATGGCTTTAACCGGTTCTGCGTACACCACTTCTGGGTTTATCAGAGAGTCGTAGTGTATTGGGTGTGATGTCAAGACGGAAGTATCACTTCAGTCATAGTGGAGATGATGTCACGCAGGATACGGTATTAGTGCTCTTAAGTGTTGCGCAACCATCGGGATATTATGACTAGGTCATACATATCCGATTATAGAGACTAGTTACCAGACATCCGACATGTGCTTCGGACGGGGCAGACACTTATCCAGCCCCAGCCCTAGCACGTGACTATCCGATACTGGGCCGATATACACAATACTACGGTATACTACGCTTGATACAGATCTATATATTCCTGTAAGAATATTTCTGGAGAATTGGGTAGGCATGGCGCTTTGCTAGAAGCCAACCTTGTCTTGTAAATCGGTATAAACGTAGTACGAGGTACTTACGTGTTCGGATAATCCGACGACCGTATTTACTGCCAACATATCCGGAGATCTCATGGGTCGCTTCCTGAAGATTCACCGATGATGTATAACTCGCACTTAATTAATCTAGGATTAATTAGAAGAGAGAGAAAATTAATCTGGGATTAATTGCGGAGATATTTTATCTGGGATAAAATATTAATTAAAGAGAGAGAGAACGATTAATTTAGAATTAATCGATAAAATAATATATTCGATATATTATATGAAATTGGATTTCGGCGCGGAATTAAAATTAGATTTTAATTCGGGCGAACGAATTAATTTTGAATTAATTCGTTAGCGACGTGAATAGTGAATTCGCTAGGCGTAATCATTTAATTACGACGCGACGGAAAATTCGTTAATTTAGAATTAGCGAACCCGAGCCGAGAGTGATTGCGAGCGCATTCGTATTTCGAATTCGAGCGCGGCACGCAAGTCACATCAAGCGTCAAATCGCTAGTCGCATCAATCGTCAAGTCACTTGTCACTTTGAGTGATGTGACATGACATGTTGTCACTTTATTAAAGTGGATGGATTTGATATGAATAGTTGATTTGTGTTGATGAAAAGCTTTTAAAAGCTTGAAATGAAATATAACATTATTTATTTCTTGCTTTTTGACTTTTTGTATAAAAGTGATATATGTTTTTTTTTATATTTACTTGGTAAATATATAAACAAAATAAAAAGCTTTTCTCTCTCCCTATGCAAGACATCGGTCTTCTTCTTTTCCCTCATTTCTCTCTCGGCTTGGAGCCGTTTTTCATCTTCTCTCTCTCTTTTTTCTGGTTCTGCTGCCGGAAGTAATGAAAGTAAGAATTGATTTATTTCAAACCAAGTGCTAGCACACACATGGGTTTATCCTAAGGTGATAGGGAAACGATTTATGAGCATGGAAAAGCTTGAAGCTTGGAGCTTCAATGGAGGTCATCAATGGCCGAACATGAGGAGGCATACCAGTCCATTACCTTGTAGCCCCTACCACGCGCAGCTCACTTGCCGAGCAAGGAGAGCAGTTCGTGGTTCATCTTCGCCGCATGCAACGATCCATGTGAGTCTTTTCCGCACCTCCTTTGGTTGTATTCAACTCGTTTTTATGCATGATTATGATCTTGGGACTTGATTGAAACTCAACACTGCATGGCTGGCTATGTCCAATGATTTACAAAGTTGAGGTTGGTGTAGCAATCCCGACCAATAGCTATGTACTTTGGGGATATGGTTTGGTATGTAGCTGGGGACGTTTTACATAGATAGGGAATTCACTCTTTCTTGCGAGAAGTAGATGAGTATCTTCCTCAGGGTTGATTCGGTACTTGAACGGTTAGTGTGCTCAAGTCTTTCTTTTACGAATAGAAAGATTAACATTCAAAATGGTTATGAATAAATCATTCATTAGAGAATCAATGGTATTTAAGGTTAAAAAAAAATTAGAGGGGTATAACGGACATTATGACATGACTCTAATTATGAGATACTTGTGAAGGGCCAATCCGTATGTAATGACTATATCGATGGACACAGATATGGTTCTGCTTAATTTACCTATATGTGGCAATGAGTGTGCAGCTTCAGGTTTTTAGTGGAATAACCTGAAGTTAATCATTTGGAATATTTAATTAATAATTAATTAATATTCTGGGATTATTGGAGCTCGGAACCGTAGGTCCATTTGGTCCATGTGCTAGCTCGATATACTGTAGCAGATTAAATATAATTGGATAGTCCAATTATATACTCACATATATATATAATATTTATTATTAATATGATTAATAATTTTATTTTGTCACACTTGAAACTATATGTTAAATTTAATATATGGTTTTTAATAATTATATAATAATTATTAATTACATGTTATTAAATTATATTATATATAATTTAATAAAAAGTTTATATTTTTTGGAATTCCAAAAATGGGTTTTGGAAACCCTTGGATTATTTTTTGGAAGTTACACCTTTTAAAAAGTGATAACTATCTCTTTTTTGTAACATCCAATGTAATAAAGAAATGAAAATTTTATGTTACAAAAATTTTCAAAAACAAATGGAGGGTGGCCAAAACTTTGCAAGTGGGGAGGGCTAGGGTTTGTTTCATTTTGAAAATTAATAACCTTAGGTATATAAACAAAATGTGATTTTCTTTTTTCCTAATCTACGCCATTCTAACCCTAGCCACCCCCTCCTTATTCTAAGAATTCTCTCAAGTGTTGAGAAAATAAAAGAAGAGAAAAAGAAAACCAAAAACAAAAACAAACCCTATTTTCTGTTGGTGACGAGATATAGCATGAAAGGTTATTTGGTGTCGAACTAAATTCATCACCATATCCTTCTTAAATACTACACGGCAGTGAGCAATTTTCTGCTCACTGCCGCATCTAAAATTTATGTAACGGGGTTTGGTTCGAATTATTTTTTATCCAGAATTTTTTGGGAACATTGATAAGTGCACGAAAATGTACTTTGAACATCACTAACTCGGCTTAATTATCATGTATTTAATTTTAATTAGAGTTTATTTTGTGCTTTGTTATCAGGAGCAATGGAATATGAAGTTTAGAGCAATTACGCGTCTTTCGGGACCTTAAGGACGCATCGGAAGCATGCGGGAAGAGCGAAAATACAGAATTGGTAAAATCATAAAGCTGTCGCGTGTCGTGACGTGCCCTCATTAGCATCGTAACGTGCCTACGGAATCACACTTCATACAAAAGCCAGCAAGTTTGGTGTCGCAGCGCCACTTGTCAGCGCCGTGACGCCCCAGAAGAGTCCCAAAACCTAATTTAGATGTGTTTTATGCGCACAATGACTCTAGAACTTCCCTATATAAACCCAACTTCGTCCAAAACCCTAAGATAGGAGAAAAGAAGAGAAAAAGAGAGAGAGAAAGAGCCACAAACATAAAATCAAGAGAGGGGAATGAAGAACTTCTAGGAAACCATGATGCCTCTCTGATCTATCAAGGCTACATCTATTTCTTCCATGGAGAACTAATCTCATAGGTAAAGCTAATGATGAACTCTTGTATTTGATTTCTTATATTTATGTTGTTGATTCATAAAGTACATTTTTAACGTTTAATATAATTGATGGTTGTTATTCTTTATTATTTTACGATTTCTGAATCTAAAAACCGTGTTTTGTCAACTCCCATATAGATCCAGTCATACTTCTTCTATGTGTGATTTACGAACCCAGTTGTGACTGGTAAAGTTATTTTATGTGTTGGTCTTCTGCTGCAGTATTGCCTGAGGTTATATTGTCGATGTTAGATAAGTCGTAACGATAAATTTGTGTGCTGTTAACATAGAGAAAATAAATCATCAATTACCTTAGAATTTAATATGCTTAGAATTGAATATTTTCCGATTGTTGGTTTGGGATGTCAAACATTCAATTGAGTAATAATAGTAATCAATAACTGGATATAGGAATTTGGTACAAAATGGATTCCTGATGCTTTGATGCCTCTCTCTATTGATATCATTTACGTTTTTCTATTAATCTTTACTTTAAATTATCAATTCAATATATCTTTTCATTAAGTTACTGCTAACGTTTTGTTTAAGTAAATCATTTCCTTGTAATCATCTCTCTGGGGAATCGACACCCCAACTATATTGCGATAGCCGCAAGTACTTTTTGGGCATAATCAAATTTTGGCGCCGTTGCCGGGGAGACAGTTTACAAACAACAGGAGCAGGTTTATTTGGTCAACAACAAAAGAGGTAACTTCGTTCCATATCAATTTTTTATTATTATTTACTTGTTTATTTTATTTTATTTCAATTTCAGTTTTAGTTTAGTTTGATTTTTTTTAGTTTATTTATTTATTTTATCTATTTTATTTCAGTTTTAATTTTAGTTTTTGATTTCTGTTTAATTATTTATT
This sequence comes from Zanthoxylum bungeanum, assembly GCA_019454045.1. Taxonomy (NCBI): domain Eukaryota; kingdom Viridiplantae; phylum Streptophyta; class Magnoliopsida; order Sapindales; family Rutaceae; genus Zanthoxylum; species Zanthoxylum bungeanum. Next base: position 43,942 of record SKCR01030894.1, read on the forward strand.
TTTAGTTTATTATTTTTATTTATGTTCCTTGTTTCACTTGTGTTTCAATTGCATGCCTAGACGTAGAGATAGGTTTGGTAGATTTGTTAGGACTGAAGAACAAAACTCAGACTCAGAGAGTTTATTTGACAATCTCTTTGCCACACCCTCCACGTCTAGTGCATATACTATGAGTGAATATGAGAGACCACCTATGGGGACTCTTGAGGAGTACCTCCACCCAGCTCGCACAGCTACATCGTGTATCATGTTTCCTCCTAATGCACCACATATAGATTTTAACCCTAGAATGATACAGTATCTCCCAACCTTCCATTGTTTGGAAAACGAGAACCCTTATGTGCATATTAGAGAGTTTGAAGAGGTTGTAGCAACTTTCTATGACCGGTTTGGAACCACTGACACAATTAGACTTAAGTTCTTCCCCTTTACCCTTAAGGATAGAGCTAAAAGCTGGTTGTATTCTCTAAGACCTCGGTCAATAGGATCATGGGGTGAGATGACACGGGCATTCTTTAATAAATACTTCCCACACCAGAAGACGAATGCCTTGAAAAGACAAATATCTACCTTCTCCCAAAAGACAATGAAACCATTTATCAAACATGGGAGACTTATAAGAAGATGTTAGCGATCCTCACCATGGATATGAGAGTTGGCGCTTAGTGAGCTATTTTTATGACGGTTTAACCCCTAGAGAGCACCAATTTGTTGAGACAATGTGCAATGGGGAGTTCATCTGAAAATGACCCTGATGAGGCATTATAGTACTTAAATGACTTAGCTGAGAAATCTCACACTTGGACTAGACCTAATGCCATTGATAGCACTGATAGGACATACCCCACTCCTTCTAGCAGATGCATACACCACTTTAGGGAAGAGGATAGTCTTAAGGCACAAGTTGAGTTATTAACTAGACAGTTAGGAGCCTTAAAAGCTAAGGATAGCCAAACTATGCATGCAGTAGCCCATTTAGAACCTCAAGAGGTATGCTTTATGTGTAAGGGAACTGACCATCTAGCCATAAAATGTCCGGTATATGGTGAGATGTAGGGCACATATGAAGAACACTGCAAGACTTTAGGGATGCACAAGAAGCTATACACACATTATTCAGATACCTATAATCCCAGTTGGCGGAACCATCCCAATCTTAGTTGGAAACATGAGTCTTATCAGCCTACCCAGACACCACAAACCAAAAGTTATAGTGCCCCCCAGTATCATACACATGCTGTTCCTAGGAACTCCTTAGATGATAATGTGCAAGCATTTGTGGAGGTCCAAAGAAAAACCAATCAAAGGTTTGAGTCACTGATAGCTCAAGTAGTTGAAGACGATAAGGAGATTAAGAGTCAAGTCTCTAAGTTGACGAATGCCTTGAGTGTACAAGAACAAAGAAAATTCCCATCTCAGGCACAACCAAATCCACAAGGGCAACACATGGCACAGGCTGATCATGAGGTATCCAATGTAAGAGGTGTTAATGCCATAATCACTAGGAGTGGTAATGAGGTAGGCTTGTTGGACATCCCTAATATTATAGGTGACCCCAAGGATAGTAATGAAAATACTACCCAAGAAGAACAAGTGCCACATGTCTCAGTTAGAGTACCCTTTCCTCAAGCACTTAGGCCCATAACGAGAGCTACAGACCCAAATGGTGAGATCCTATAACATCTTAAGTAAGTAAAAATCAACCTTCCGTTGTTACATGTGATAAAACAGGTTTCCACTTATACGAAGGTTTTGAAGGATCTATGCACCATGAAGAGGAAGCATAATGTGAAAAATACTGAATTTTTAACAAGCAAGCAAGTGCAGTAATTGAACAGAGGACTCCACCAAAATATAAAGATCCAGGATGCCCCGCTATCACTTACCGCATTGGCACATATGAGTTTGGTCAAGCGTTATTAGATTTATGTGTTAATGTTAATTTATGCCATATTTGATCTATAAGCAGCTAGGGCTTGGAGAGATTAAACCTACATCTGTAGTTTTACAGTTGGTTGACCGCTCTATCAGAACACCACGGGGTGTAGTTGAGGATGTTTTAGTTCAAATCGATAAATTCTACTACCCTGTTGATTTTCTGATTTTAGACACGCAGTCTGTGGTTGACACTGAGTCAAAAATTCCTCCAATCTTAGGTAGACCTTTTCTTGTTACAACTAATGCTCTTATCAATTGCAGGAACGGTCTCATGAAGTTGACATTTGGAAACATGACATTAGAAGTAAATATTTTTCATGTTGAGAAACAACCACATGATGATGATGCTTGCCAATATACCTACCTCGTAGACACAGTCTTACCAGAGACAGCTTCTTCACCACATAATTCTAACTCTCATTAGCTTGACCTGATCCCAAAGAACCGTAAAAGGAGGAAAATGAGAGTTATTGCTCAATTGAAGATAATACTTGGGAAGTTAAAAATGAGATTGAACCAACTTTTATATATGTGCAGCCTACAATCTCAACCACCAGACCATGGGGGATCAATAGATAAACTGTAACAGCTAGACAAAACTTCTTTCTCATGCCTTCATCAGTTCATTACATGGAAGCCACCATGACAACATTAAGTGGTTACGTCTGGCTGAAGACATTAAAATTACTGCTAGCGGGGAGGCAACCATTGCATCTGTATTTATTTATTTTATTCATTTTATTTATTTATTTATTTTATTTAATGTAGTTTTATTTTATTGTGTGATAATTGCATGTTTATTGTTGCATAAATATTTATGCATGTGTTCAGTGCAACTTACACAGTCACACAACCCAAATCTTACCAGCATGAACCTGATCAACTTTGTGTTTGGTAGTGTTGTTCCTTAATCTCATTTCTTTATATTTATCTTACATTGAGGACAATGTAAGTTTTAAGTGTGGGGGTGTAAGCATGTGTATGATAATACCTGTGATAATACCTGTTATAAAAAAATCGTTTTTTGTCTTTAATAGTAAAACATAAGTCCAATGATGATATTGTTTGCTTTAAGGTGAAAACTTAGAAATGATAAGTTCTTTAATTTACTTATATCTAATTCTTTGAGTAGTTGATCTAGGTTAGACTCATAAGCACTTAACTATAGGTTCTTAGCAGCGAACGCCTATGTAGTTGGCAAGGTGACTAGTTAAAGAAATTGCATGGCGATGAATGACCGTTTGCTTAGATGTCTATCCTGATTTTCTAGTGTTATGATGTATGGTATGGTTAAAAAAAAGTCTCGAAAGAAAGAAATTAAACCACCTATAACCAATAAGCGTGAAGCTACCCATGGGCGAGTGTTAGGACCACCATGAGGAGAAATGCTACCTTAAAGGATAGGTGTGTTGAAAAAAATAAGAAAAAAAGAGACAAGAAAATAAAAAAAAATCATACCATACTGAGCATAAAAAGACAATTACATAGTGTATTTGAGATATCTATGTTGGTTTGACCCATCAGATCCTAATTTTTAAACGAAATCATTGAGTTGGCTTACCTAGGAATCAAGCTGTGAATGAACATTTACACACACACTGTGAGTCTGGCTTAAATGATTTATTCAAAGACTTGGATTTGAGTTGGGTTAAGTACTTTGAAAGTTCTCTGATTTCATTGCTAGACATTCTTTGAGGATGATAATATCTGTAACTATTGGGACTATTTCAGTTTGTTATTTCATTTTTTATTTTTTGCATGATTGTATGTTTTGAATGACGTTTATGGGTGTCGTTGCTGTAAGCCCTCACGATATTATAACCCGTCCACTAGGGACACCTAGGGGTTTAAAAGCTTGTTGCATACGCTAAATGCAATTATCATCCCTACGAAAGTGGCTTAGATAGTTTTATTTATTTAGTTCTTATTTTATTTTTACGCTTGAATTGCTAGGGACTAGCAATAAGCTGGTTGGGGGTTGTGATAAGTGCACGAAAGTGTACTTTGAACATCATTAACTCGGCTTAGCCGCGACGCCCCGGAAGAGTCCCAAAACATAATCTAGATGTGTTTTATGCGCACAATGACTCTGAAACTTCCCTATATAAACCCAACTTCGTCCAAAACCTTAAGAGAGGAGAAAAAAAGAGAAAAAGAGCCACAAATACAAAATCAAGAGAGGATAATGAAGAACTTCAAGGAAACCATGACGTCTATCTGATCTATCAAGGCTACATCTCTTTCTTCCATGGAGAACTAATCTCCTAGGCAAAGCTAAGGATGAACTCTTGTATTTCATTTCTTATATTTATGTTGTTGATTCCTAAAGTACTTTTTTAACGTTTAATATAATTGATGGTTGTTATTCTTTATTATTTTATGATTTCTGATTCCAGAAAATGTGTTTTGTCAACTCCCATATATATCCAGTCATGCTTCTTCTATGTGTGATTTGTGAACCCAGTTGTGAATGGTAAAGTTATTTTATGCGTTGGTATTCTGCTACAGTATTGCCTGAGGTTATATTGTCGACGTTAGATAAGTCATAACGATGACTTTGTGTCATGTTAACATAGAAAAACTAAATCATCAATTACCTTATAATTTAATATGCTTAGAATTGAATATTTTATGATTGTTTGTTTGGGATGTGAAACCTTCAATTGAGTAATAACATGAATCAATAACTGGATATAGGAATTTGGTACAAGAGGGATTCCCGATGTTTTGCTCCCTCTCTCTATTGATATCTCTTACTTTATTCTGTTAATATTTACTTTAAATTATCAATTCAATCTATCTTTTCATAAATTTATTGCTAACGTTTTGTTTAAGCAAATCAGTTCCTTGTAACCATCTCTCTGAGGAATCGACATCCCAACTATACTGCGATAGCCGCAAGTACTTTTTGGGCGTAATCAAACATTTAAGGGTGTTCTATGGCTGTGTTGGGGGTGTTTTAATTGAAAAAGCAGACCTGAAAATATTGGTGTGACTCACATATATAAGGGTTGATTGGGACTGTGAGTTGGGCGCATTTCGGGTCCAAAATAATACAGTTTTATGCCACTGTTCGAGGTCTCTTCCGAGGCTGAAATTTTATCCAAAACAGAAGCAAAATTTCATTAGAGGAGCTGGTCAGATTCGACCAGAAGAAGAGAAGGGCATAAAAAATCTCTAGTCTAATCTCGGGTGCCTAACGTGTTTTCGCTGCGCTAGGAAAGTGGTTCCTACAATTGGTATCAAAGCCAGGTTGAAAAGTGTTCTTAACCCTTTTCTTTTTCATTTAAAGCTACTGTTTTATTAGTTTATATGAGATATAAATGATTATTTACATGTTTAGATGTGTAGACGCAAAATAGTATACACGAGATGAATGTTTAATCATGTGATATATTTTTTCTTTTGCATTGATCGTAAATTTTTTCGGCTCTTATTTTTATGTTGGTTTTGGTTTGGGGATGTAAGGCCATAAGGCCAATTTTTACTAATGTTGTAATTTTATTTTCCAATGTAAAATTTTATTTTCTTATAATTTGGAGCACCAAAGTCGCAAAAGGAACCAACACCACCATGGAGTAAGATTTGAAGACCAATGGATGCCTTGGGAATTTTATGTACTAATAAGATTTGTATAGGAAAAATAAGAGCTCGGTCAATGCAAAATTATTTTTTGTGTTGTATGTATGTTTAATTCGAATATTTTAATAATATGTCATATAGCTTAGGGTGTCTACTCTTGCATTTTCACATGCCATAATATGTTTTGGATGCATAAATATTCTAGACATAAGATATGATTTTATGAAATTTAAAATGGTTAAATTGGAATATGATATGCATGAAAAATGATTAATTAGATTAATAGGTTTAATGATTTAAAATTAGAAATTCTAAAATATTGGGCTTAATAAGTGCATCATGAATTCCATTGGTATATAGGATGGAAACCCGGACGTAAATTCCATAGCCGATTCTGAATGGACGATAATATGATCTGCACACGAGATACAACTCTATGTACCATTGGAATTTATAACACGCCTAGATTAATTAAATGGTTTAATTAAATTTTATCTACTTTAGAATTTTAAATTTTAAACTTATTAGGGATCCAATATTTTAAGAGTTAAAATAAATTAGGTCAATAAAACTAGCTTAATTAAATTAGTTTAATTGAGTAAAATAATTAATAGAGACTAATAGAAATTAGTGAGCTAAATTTTAAGAGTTAAAATCGGTAAGGTCACTAATAGTGTAAATAACAGTTATGTTTTAGCCGTCATAAATTTATTCACACTAGTAAATTAAAATATTAGATATTTTAAAATAGAAACCTTGATTTTAAAATAGTGAGTGGTAAATGGATATACGACAATATATCATGTGATCTCTTTTATTAGTCTGAAACATGAGATTCATTAGGCTCCTTGAGACGACTTTCTTTTCGCCCCCCCTATGGATGGTGTCCATTTTGGGTCAATATCTAGTTTCGATTCCGAGAGGATAGGGACTTTTGATGTATCTGGTGAACTGACCTACCCTACGACGGTACTTCACTAGTTAAGTCCAAGAGTTCTGAAACAATGGGTCACACTCACAAACGAATGATTAATGTTAATCAAAATTCCTTGATCAAATTAAACGGTGATTGGTTAATATAGAAATAAGAGTTATTCCCGTATATATTAATCAATTGAGATTGTCTCAATCTATCATGCAAATACTTGACCTACCCTACGACGACACTTATTTGTGGGATGATAGATTTTCGTGGCATAGTAATTCTCTTAGGTTTCTAATTCATTATTCATGGTTCATGCATCATGTTTAATTTTATGCCTAAATCTTTGATAATTTTAATATGTGATGAATGAATATTAAATGCATGTTTACTTTATTTATTTCAGCCATGGTTTCTCCAAAATTGACATTCTCTCTAATGATAAATTAACGGGAGAAAATTATGTCAAATGAAAAAGTAACATTAACGTTATCATGGACTGTGAAGACTTAAAATTTGTCCTGACGGAGGAGTGTCCTCTCGAGTTGCCTAAAAACGCTGGCCAAGCTGTATGCGATGCCTACCAAAAATATATCGTGGCAAATGAGAAAGCTTGTTGCTACTTGCTAGCAGGGATGTCCGAGATTCTAGCTGCAAAGCATGAGCCTATGGCTACAATATCCCAGATGATGGAGTCATTACATGATATGTTTGGGCATCCTTCAGAGCGTCAGCATCATGAGGACATGGTCTCAACGATAAGGGTGGCAACGGGCCGGGTCGGGCCCCGGCTTTGAAAAGCCCGGCCCGAGCCCGACCTAAAAAAATTTGGCCCGGGCCCGGGCCAAATTCCGGTCCAACTTTTTTTTAAAAAAAAAAATCAAATAAAATTTATATTATATAAATGGGCAATCTGGTCTTGTACTTAGTTGTAAAAGGAAGTTTCTTCTTGCTAAGCATGACGATTTTTATTTTTTTTATTTCCCTGGTTAAGAATTTGGTTTTGATGCTCATTTTTTTTTAATTTCTAAGCATGACGATTTTTATTATATAATAATTATAAGTAAATAAATATTAATCAAATATATCCCGTGTGATAAAAAATTATTTTAAAAAATGAGTATAAAAATATCACTGAAAATTGAAATGTGAATTAGAAAACGATTAGGGCATGGGCTGAGAGTGAGAGACTGAGAGAGGCAGAGAGCTGAGCCAGAGAGGTGATTTCATTTCACTGATTTCTTCTTTTTTTAATTTAAGCCCAGGCCGGGCCAGGCCCGGTCTTAAATATTCGAGCCCGGCTCGGGCTCGGGGCTTCTGTCCCTAAGGCCCGACTAGAGATTTTGGTCTCCCGGGCCCGGGCTTTTCTGCCACCCTTACTCAACGATGACTGCTATGATGAGAAGAGACATCAGTCCGAGAGCATGTCTTGAGGATGATGGCTTATCTCAATACTGTTGAAACCTATAAAGCTCGTATTGACAAGCGAAGCCAAGTGACCATGATTATGGAAACTATTCTGAAGAGTTTCATGCTGTTTAAAAGTAACTATGATATGAACAAATTGTCTTTTACTTTGACACAGTTGCTCAATGAACTCACCCATTACGAGTCCATGCTTGTGGATCTTCATAAGCCCAATGTTGAGGAAAATATTGTCAAATCTTCTAAATCTGCAAAGAACAAGAAGAAAGACACTGGGAAGGCTAAGGCAAAGCCGATGAAGAAGAACAAAAGAAGCTCTAAAGGTGCCAAGCCACAGGGAAAGTGTTTCCATTACAACAAGGAGGATCATTGGAAAACGAACTGTCATAAATCCGTTACTGAGCTGAAAGAGAAGAATGCTATAGGTAAATATGATTTACTTGTTGTCGAATCATTTTTAGTGGATAATGATAAGTCCGTATGGATTGTATATTCTAGAGCCACTAACCATGTTTGTTCTTCTTTGCAGCTGTTTGATCCATGGAGGGACCTTGCTGAAGGTGACTACACCATGAGGGTCGGGACAGGGGATGCCGTTTCAGCAAGAGCAGTGGGTTTTTCCTGTCTTTGTTTTTTGAATAATAGTTATTTAAATTTGGACAATGTGTTATTCATTTCTGATTTTCGCAGGAATTTTAATTCTGTTTCCAACTTTTGGATGATGGTTTTTCGGTTTCTTTTAATAGTAATTTGGTTATTGTTGGTAGACATGGATTAACCATATGAACAGGAAACTCAAAATAATTTATATGTGTTAAGACCGTTAACACATAGGTCACTGCTCAATACTGAAATGTTTAAGGTTGAAAAACCAAAATCAAAACGGTAAAAGATTTCTCATGATGACACATATTTATGGCATCTTAGACTTGGTTATATCATCTTTGACAGGATAGATATGTTGATAAAGAACGGAGCTTTAAACAATTTAAAGCTTGGAACTTTACCAGTCTACGAATCATGTCTAGAAGGAATGATGACCAAGAGACCTTTTACTGGAAAAGGTATAATAGCTAATCAACCACTTGAGCTAATACATTCGGACGTTTGCGGATCGATGAGCATAAGAGCCCGAGGTGGTTATGAATATTTCATCATATTTATTGATGATTATTCTAGATATGGGTATGTTTACCTAATGTAGCACAAGTCATATACTTTTGAAAAGTTCAAAGAGTATATTACTGATATTGAGAACCAATTAGGTAAGACAATCAAAACTCTACGATCAGATCATGGAGAGGAATACCTTGACTGAGATTTCGAGGAATTCCTAGTTAAGATCATGGAGAGGATAATATCCCATCTCACAGCACCTAGAACACCACAGCAAAATGGTGTTGCAGAGAAGATAAATCGGACCCTACTAGACATGATAAGATCTTTGTTTAGTTATAGTTCACCTCCTAGTTCGTTCTGGGAGTATGTGTTACAAACTGCAATGTATATCCTAAATGTGGTTCCATATAAGTCTGTTCCTACGACTCCCTTAGAGTTGTGGAGTGGTCGTAAAACTAGTTTATGATATTTCCGTATATGGGGTGTCCAGCATATGTGTTGAAGAATAAGACTACTAAGTTGGAGCCTCGTTCACAAGTGTGCCTATTTGTAGGTTATCCTAAGGAGACTATGGGTGGATTCTTTTACAGTCATGAAGGTAACAAAGTGTTTGTATCGATAAATGCTATGTTTCTAAAGGAGGACTATATAAGGGAGTTCAAACCTCGTAGTAAGGTGTTACTCGAGGAGTTACTTCCTGGTTCGACCAATGCACCATCGTCAACAACTGTTGACAAACACATAGCACCTTCGACATCTGAGCTTCAAAATTAAATTTTTAAAAATGATCTACCACCTAGACGTAGTGGGAGGGTTGGACAATAACCTAATCGCTATCTAGGAGTTGGAGAGGCATAATTTATCACTTCCAGCGTTGGTGTAGATGATTCGTTGACCTATCATAGTGCAATGGATGATTCTGATAAAGAGGAATGGCTTAAAGCCATGAACCTCGAGATAGAGTCTATGTACTCCAACTCAGTCTGGGAACTTATAAACCAATAAGATAGGGTAAAACCTGTAGGTTGCAAGTGGATCTACAAAATAAATAAGGGATCATATGGGAAGGTACAGACCTACAAGGCTAGGCTAATGGCCAAAGGTTATACCCAGAAAAAAAAAAGTTGACTATGATTTCTAAAGTCTTTAGAGATAAGATTGTGAGTATAGCCCACCCTATCTTCCGTTGGTGATGAGATATGGCACGGAAGGCTATTTGGTGTCGAACTAAATTCATCATTATCTCTTTCTTAAATACTATACGGCAGTGAGCAATTTTCTGCTCATTGCCGCATCTAAAAATTATGTAACGGGGCTTGGTTCGAATTGTTTCTGATCCAAAAATTTTTGGGAACATTTAGGGGTTTTCTATGGCTGTGTTAGGGGTGTTTTAATTGAAAAATCAGACCTAAAAATATTGTTGTGACTCACACATATAGGGGCTGATGGGGGCAGTGAGCTGGGGGCCTTTCGGGTCCAAAACAGTCCAGTTTTATGCCTTTATTCGGGGGCTGTTCTGATGCTGAAATTTTATCCAAAACAGAAACAAAATTTCAGTGGGAGAGCTGGTTAGATTCCGCCAGAAGAATAGAATGGCAGAAAAAATTTCTAGTCCGATCCCGGGTGCCTAACGTATTTCCGCTACGCTAGGAAAGTGGTTCCTATATATACATGTACAACTATATACATCCAGACTTTCTAAGGCCAGACCCACCGAATACATGCTTCAGTTTGTTTAATTATTGCTTTATCATTATTGGAATCATTACAATCTCATTGTTGGAATTGCTTTTACTTATTGTTTATTATGTTATTTTACATGTTGTTATTTTGATTGTGTTTCTGAGTTACGTATTATGATCGGCCAGACTTCCAGCAAGTCCGGTCGAAATTTGAGCAATATATCCCACCTACAATAGCCATGTCCTGCCGGCCTCTCCGAGGCCAGGCCCACATGATGCTTACCTAGATCTATAATTTTATTAATGTTATAATAATTTATGCACATTTACTTTATGTATTGTTGTTATAATTCATGTTTGCGCCTTGTATGCCTTTAAACTTCTTTTGCATGTTCTTACATTATAAGACATGGGGATACCTTATTTAAGCGTAAATACTATACTGGCATCAGTAAGGGACCATTTAGTGTTCGCTGATATCGTAGGCATAGCGATAAATCCCGTTTCGCTTCTTCTGATGGCGACTCCACTTGGGATAGAGAATCGGCCCCGAAAAAATACTTTGTAGTATTTATGGTGAGACTGAGGAGAACAATGTTTTCATCTTTTGCATACCATTTAACCCCGATGGTTGTTACATGCAAGTGATATTCCAATTATCACATGAAATGCAAATTATACTAAGTTGTTGAGGAAGAGGACTTACGTAGAGTCGACAGAGCAGAAATAATCATTACAGTCTAAACCTCTACTCTGATACCAACTTGTCACACCCCAGTAAATTTGGACATGTGATCGGTAAGAGACGGTCTAGCCATCACCCTATACCCTAACATGAATATCCATAACCTAACTATCTGAATCATCTACGTGCATTGACGGCTGTCATGCATACGTGTATCTTAACTTACGTACATAAAATCTAATTATGGCTTTTTGAACTCATTATATATACATATTAACTTATAATATACATACACCAACTAATACTTATATTTATACAATGCATAATTACATACAAGGCCTTATGGCCTGACTCGACAATAACTATTGAGCTCGATGCTGACTTAACGACCTTGGTGTGTAATGACTATCTCTGGGTCACATCTCCTCCGCATGCAAAAACATGGAATTCCTGCAAAACTAAAACAGAAACTACATAAGTTGAATGATTGACTTAGTGAGTGGACATATTAACGTAAACTTATGAAATGTAATTCATATAGTTTACTGAAAGACTACACCAAACCTGGAAAGTGAGGCATACTACAATTTCTGGCTATACACATAAACTGCATTCTGAGCTGAAGATATGAAGCAAAGCTGATTACTGAAATATGAAAATATGATGGGATACAAAACAGAAAACATGTCATGACATGACAGTGATATAAATTATTCGTGAAACTGAAGACATACTGACTTGACGAACATGTTCTTGGAAATTGGTAGCTAGAACCGAAGAAGTGAGCTACTAACCTGAACTTTACCTGAAAGCTGTGTGAACATAATCTGATGTTGATGTGCACTGCAGGACATGATTTCTAACATGGCCCAAGATACTGTAATGATCTGTAACCTAACGACTTGCTGACCTAATCAGAAATTGTATATATTGTCCTGAAAGTACATGAACTGAACATCAATACTTTTGACTCGAAGCTACTAGAACTGAACCTAAGTGCCTGAACTGAACATGCAAGTGATGAACCTGAAAAACTACATTGGACATGCATGAACTGATTTAAATATCTAAATTGAAATACATGATCTGATCTGAATATCTAATTTGAGATGCATGAGCTACACCTAACAATCTAAGCTATAAATTCAAGAGCTAATTCTGAATGCTAACTAACATGCATGCGCTAAGCCTGAATATTAAACTGAACCTACTTGACATGTCTGAAAATTGCATGCACTGAACCTAAATTCCTAAATTGTATCTGCATGAGTTGAATCTACATCCTAAAATAAACCTCCATGAGCTGAACTTAAATGTTGAACTGAATATGCATGCACTAACCTGAGTATTTATACTAACTAGGCATGATTTATTCTGAATATCTAACTTGGATATGCATGAACTGAACATATATGAAACTATTATGCATACTAAGTAAATAACTTGAACACAACGTGACCAGCATGAGAACATGAATTGATCAATATTACATAATATTATCCAACAACCCATACCCGTGGAAAAGCCATCCCAAACCCATGGTGGTTTGGTTCTAACCTAATTTGTGCATAAATTATGAAATATGGAAGTTACTGTATGAAACAGAATTACATGAATTTGAAACTGACATAAACTACCTAACTTGATTCCTGACATGACTTATTCCTACATGACTAGTTATGAAATTGTACCTAATTTTTTGCACTAAACCTGACCTAAAACTGAACTAATTCCTCTGATCTACGCTACCTGAAATAAACATGCATGACCAAAACAACATGGCCTGATTAGAATCCTGAACTACATGATTTGAGCACGACTATGTGAAAATATGATATCCAACTTGTAAACATGCATAAAGTTTGAAAACTGTATTACGTACTGAAAACATGTAACTGGTAATGAAAATGTGTCATGATCTAGAATCCATGAACATGTCTGAAAAACATACACCAGTATAATAGCCTGGGGGAAACTGAAGCCTACCTAGAGGGACATAACACTGCGTAGGTATGGGAAACTAAACTTAATACTGAACTGTTGAGTATATAGGATGATCAGTGCCCCATAGACTATCTGAGCGAACTCGAGACGCTAAAGCTGAGGGGATGGTACTAAACTAGTGGTTTGAAAATCATAAGCTTATACTTATAAAGATATTTGTTAAATTATAATCTGAAGTTCATAAGACCATTATTGAAATCATAAACATAAACATGTATTTGGAAAACATAACTTGAGATCTGGCATGCATGGTACGTGAATGTCTTAAAAACAACATGAATAACATAAGATCATGAGCTGAGAATCTATAACATGATTTAGCATAAATTACATGGCATGAAAGACATGAGAATCATGATTTCACTTGAAAATAACATGGCTATCCTAAAAACATGAACTAGAAATCTAAGACATGAACTACATGTATAAAATAACATGAAGAACAGGGAAACGAGACTAATCTGAATCCTAAGTACATGATTAACAATGTTGAAAACATGAACTTAAATGACTACACCTGGATTAATAAACATATGAGACATAAATTGAAACTTACTTAAATGTGAAACTTGAACTTAGGTTACATGACATGAGTTACTAACATGAGCCAGAATAAATCTGATTACTTAAATTGAAAATACATGAGCTGCCTGGAATTTTAAAGATACAACTTGGCTACATGAATTGAAATGAATACAAGAATATAAGTATAATTTATAAATTAAGAATATCCATATAGCACATGAATTATGAATATTAATTAAGAACATAATTAAATAAGAAATAAGTTTCTAAAAACATGAAAAGAGAGACAAATAAGACATCAACTCACTGTCTGATGTCCGCTGTCAGCGTGTCTGAGTGCTGAAGGAAAGATTTCTGTGAAGTATTTAACTGAACCTGTGTTCAAGTATGGGTAGCATACTTGAATTTAAAATATTGAACTTGATCCATGAATGCATGGTCATGCTGTTTAACTTGACAAAATTGCTACTACTACATGACATGTTTATGGTGTGTATGTTGTGTTCATGTAAGAACTGCTCATGCTATTACTAATGGGACATTTCGGCGTAGCCGATTTGGCTACTCGAAATGCCCAAGGCTATTTTTTTACAAAATGCTCAATTTAGCCTACGCTCATGGCATGATATAGAAAATTTCTGAAAATTATATGATGACCCCTGAAAATTGTAATTATGTGGGGCTTTCTCGAAATTTTATATTTTTGAAGCCCTTCTGATGCGAATTTCAAAAAGTATTCAACATGAAAATTGTTCGTCTTAGAAAAATGAGTCTGATGGTTTAAAAATTAGCTCAATTGGAGTTTGTTTGCTATATTTATAGCCGAAACAAGAAATTTTTATGCGTATAACGATAAAATCAGAAATTGTGTAACCGGTTCTCGAAACCACGTGTTTTCTAACGAGACAAAACTTCACTTTAAGATGTTCCAATCTATTTTTCCATACATAAACTCTTTTTTTTTAATGGCATCCCATTCCAAATCCTTAGCTTTAATTCGGAAACCTTCCAGCACTGTTTCGAAAAACTCGGGATATTATATATATGAAGATGATGAGCGGGATTACCATGAGAGAGGAGATTATGGCAGACGGGATAATATAGATGGGGACTTGAGAGGTATCAAAATGAAGATTTCTTCATTCCAATGGAGGAATGATCCTAAGGCATACTTAGAGTGGGAAAATAAAATTGAATTGGTCTTTAATTACCACAATTACTCTGATGAGAATAAAGTGAACTTGGCAATAATAGAGTTCGCGGACTATGTCATTATATAGTGCTGTCAGTTTGTCACAAGTAGAAGGAGAAACTATGAGAGACTTGTCACTACATGGGTAGAGTTAATAGCTCTTATGATACATATATTTATACCTACCCACTACTACAGAGAATTGTTTCATAAATTGCAACACTTATACCAAGAGTCTAAGAGTGTATAGGATTATCATATGAAAATGGAGTTTGTAATGATTATGGCTAATCTAGTGGAGGATAGGGAGGTAACTATGGCTTGTTTCTTGGATGGATTGTATTGACATATCACCAACATAGTAGAGTTACATCACTATATGGAGATAGAGGACATTGTACATATGTCCATCAAGGTTGAAAGGAAATTGAAAAAGAAGTCAACATCGCATAGATTCACTTCACAGACTACTTCAGCTTGGAAAGGGAAGTGGACTGTGTTGGACAATTATGACCCATAGCATCACTATTTGTAAGGAACATTGTGTTTTTGTATAAATTAACTATGTGACAAAAGGAAATTGCTATTTTATCATTATTGTAATTAGATTACTTGGATATATATTAATGATAAAAGTCCATATGGTTAAATCGGATTAATAAGATATGAGAGAGTATTAATCCACGAACGGTTTAATCATTAAATATCCCTAGTTGAAGTATTATCGAGACTGGACATTGATAATGCGGAATAGACTAGTATTACACTTGTGCGTATTATGGAAGCTTAACGGTATACTTCTCATATATTTAGGTATTGGATACTTATGCAAGTGTAATAAGAGCATCTGTTAGCCGTTGGACCGGGAACAATTCACTCTGGATAGACCCACTCGAAATCCCATTGGTAGTATGACTATGTGTCTATGGGAATCCGAATCGGGGTAAGTGTATGTGATCTTTAACCTGAGACTTACATCGCTATTACTTGCGACAATCAGTTTACTTTAGTATTGGTCGTCTGGAGCTTTAACAGGTTCTGTGTACGCCTGTATTGGGTTTACTGAGAATCGTAGTGTAATGGATGTGATGTCAATATGGGAGTATCACTTCAGTCATATGAAGATGATGGTCACACAGGATACGGAACTAGTACTCTAAAAGCTGCAACTATCGGGATAGTATAACTAGGTCATGACTTCTCGATTACAGAGATTAGTTACACGGGATCCGATATATGCTTCCTATGGGGCAGACACAGAGCTAGCCCTAGGCCTAGCATGTGACATCCGATACTGGATCGTATTATGTATTACATAGTATTACTATGCCTGATACAGATGATATTCCTCGGTGAATATTTCTAGAGAATTGGGTAGGCACGGTGCTTTTCTAAAAGCCAACCATGTCTTGTAAATCGGTGAGAACGTGGTACGGGGTACGCACGTGTTCGGATATTCCGATAAACATATCTAGGAATCTCTTGGGTCGCTTCCCAAAGATTCACCAATGACATTTGACTCAAATAGAATTAATTTGGGATTAATCATGAGAGAGAATATTAATCTGGGATTAATCTGGGATTAAATTCGTATGGAAGAGAGAACGCGATTAATTTAGAATTAATCGATAAAATAAATTTAATAGTTAAATTGAATTTTTCTATTTAATTTATTTATTTGGAGCTAAAATAATATATCGAATATATTAATTGAAATCGGATTTCAATACGTAATTAAAATTGGATTTTAATTCGGGCAAACTAATTAATTTAGAATTAATTCGTAAGCGACTATCGTAATAATTTTGCGATGCATAATTATTTAATTAAATTGGATTTAATTATGTCGCGATGACAAATTCGTTTAATCGGAATTAAACGAACCCGATAAAATTGCCCGTGACATAGTTGTGTGTTGGAGAAGCCAACTTAAATTTTGAATTTAAAAGTGGTGGGACAACTTGACTTACATCAAATGTCAAAACTTGATGGAAGTAGTTGGGTTATTTTATGAATTGCATTTAACACACACACCTACCAATTTTTGGAAACAACACAACTATTCACTCTCTTCTCCCTTGGCTTGGCCGATTGCTTCTCTCTTGGAAGTGAAAATTTTGCTTCAAAATTTTCATCAAAGCTAGCACTTGGGGAGTCATTTGAGGTGATAGGGAAACTCACCCAAGGAATTAACAACTCAAACAACAAGCTTGGAGCTTCATCCAAAGAATGAATTTTCGAATTTCTCCAAAAATCAATGTAAGTGATTCCGCCACTTTTCTTGATAATTTCACACATAAAATCATGTTTAGGATCTTGTGGCATGTCTTAGAAACTAACAATAGTATCTAGAGCCTTGCTAAATATGATTTTGAAATCTATGGTTCATAAACTTTAATTATGGATTTTTACTTGGAGCATGAAAATTCAAAATTGAGTTGTTGGTTGATGTTAGATGATGATAACTTAGAGTTGTGCATTGTTGGATTGTTGAAAAATTGATTCGATCAAGTTTCTCTAAATTCCCTAGCATGGCCGAATACTACCCTAGAATATCTCATGGTGTTTTTTTTAAAAAATTTGACACTTGGATGTGTTAATGCCATGATATATATGTTGAATGTTGATTTAATTGGATTGAAATCAAATTGGATGTTAATTTCTTGTCAATTTCCGTGAGATAAGCATGTTGTTGGAAACTTGATTTTGCTTCAATTTGTGTTGGACATGAATTGGAATGATAAGCATGATTAATTAGATTAATTAATATTTTGGAAATGTTAGATTAATTAATTAGTTATGTTAATTACACTTTAATTGAATTAATGTAATATTTGGAATATTATATTAATGTAAATTAGTCTCTAAAATACTAATTGGGCTAATTTGGTTATATTTGGATAAATGGGCTTGGTTGGGCCAAGTTTGATTTTGGACAATTGGGCTGGATCCAATTGGGCCTAAACTATTTCCATAAAAGTCCAAAATATGACTTTTGGGCCTTTTATCATCTAATTGGGCCTAATGGGCCAAAATTAATTTATGGCATAGGGTGATTCCTAAATGGGCCAAGGCATTATAGGTTTGATCCATAATGGCCAAAAGTTCATGCCTAAATAATTAATTAAAGCCCATTGGACCTAATAGAATTGGCATTGGATGCTAAATGGGTCTTTGAGACCATTTGGATTGGATTTGGAATCCAATTCTAAAAAGGCATTATTATTATATAATAATTGTAATTGTTTAATTTGGAATTAAACTTGAATTGGTATTGAATACAATTTAAATTGGATTTAATATTGTAGTTCGGCATAATTTAAGAATACTTACTTTGAGTATTTATTCTTAAACGAGTTGGACTCGCGCAAATCAAATCGTTGTATGAACATTGGATGGTTATTAATGGAAGAATTAATTAATTGGATTAGATTGATTGACAACATGATATGTGTGAATGCTTGGATGTATTTGTTTGAATAATGTATATCGGATGGATATTAGATGGGTGGGGGCAATTTTGGAAATTATTGTAAATATTGTATTTATTTGTAATTGGACCTGCGCGTCCAGCCTATCACCTCTTATTCTCATTGTATTTCTCTTCTCACCAATTCCCCTTAATGTAAAAGAGGTTTCTTATAGTGTTATGTAATTGGGTACATTGAAGAATGTAAAGTGCTAGCGGGAGAGAGATTTGTTCTAGGAACAAAATGTTTGTGAATATCCATCTGCATATCATTATTATATTTATCGCGCCTTATTATGCTTTTAGAATGCATGTTTAAGGGTGTATGATGAGACCTAATCAAAGATAATAAATTGGTTGCCAATTTACGAAAACGCCCTCGTATTTAATATTAAGTGTTTCCTTCCATTGAGTGGTTCTCTCTCAAGATCCAAGATTGGCTTTGATTTGTTGGCCAAAGCCAAGATCATTGTCTATCGCGGATGTGTTTGAACTATGAAAGCTTTGTTAATATCGCATGTCTTGGGCAGTTGTGACTTGTTGGCCAAAGTCAAGGTCACTCTTGTTCATCGACGTGGATTACGAAGCTTTCCCAATGTCAATGGGTCGCGCTTAACTGGAATCATTAAGCTTGTTGAGCCAAATCCAAGGCTTAGTTGATTCAGAGGAAACATGTTAGGAAATATACTGGATATATGTTTCGGAGTTGGAAGTCCACCTATCGGATCTAGGAATTGGATGGGATCAAATTGATCTTAGAGATCTACCTAGTTAAATTTTATACAGCTTGTTGGCCAAAGTCAAGGTTGTGTATTATGTAACGGGATCTTAGCCCACTAGGATACTAGGTTTCCCGAGTACTCAACGGATGGTTAGAGGCTCGCAGAAAATTAGTGGGAGGCTAATATTAAATTTGTAATTTCGTTTAATACTCGCTAATATGCGCACTCTATTATTATTATTTCTCGTTATTATATATATTAGTTGGACTAATATTCATTTATTGTTTTCTTTGAACAGTTAGACTGTACTCAACACTACTCCATTTGTAGTTGGTTATATAGTTGGACTATAGTAACCATTGAATTTGAGTGTACCGAAACGTTTGATTGGATAGTTGGACTATAGCAATCAAAATGGCTGAATAGATAAGCGTTAGGGACATAATCATAGGTGAGAATGTCTTTAACGGCGCAAATTTTCCAGACTGGAAAATGAATCTCAGGATAGTCCTGGGAGCTGAGAAGTTGCTCTATGTAATAGAGAGACCTCTCGGGCCTGAGCCCGGACTTGAGTGGCCAGTAGAGCATGAGCTTTGGAAGACTCATCGTGGTGATAACTTTACTGCTCAATCCATTATGCTTGCTGCAATGACTCCTCAATTTCGTCGTCAAAACAAGGGATTGGATCATTATGCGATGATGTTGAAGTTGAAGGATCTTCATAGATCTAATCTTAGATCTCAGAAGTATGATTTGCAAAAGAAGCTCTTTCGCTCTCGTATGTCAGAGGGTACATCTGTTGAACACTACGTGTTGCATATGATTGCTGACATCGAATAGCTGGGTCAGCTAGGAATTACCTTCGAGGCCGAGACTTCCATAGATTTGATCTTACAGTCTCTACCTGACTGCTGGGGCGGGTTTATCATGAACTATAATATGATGAACCAAAAGAAAATTCTTGGAGAGTTTTGGCTATGCTGAAAGAGGCAGAGCCAGAGCTTCTGAAAGGTAAGAAGCGCGAGGCGCATCTTACTTCGACATCCAAGAAGGCCAAGGCTTGGCCGAAGGCTTCTGGGGTGTGAAGAAGAAGAAGAAGAGCAAGGCTCAATCGTCACAGTCTTCTGGGAAGACAATGGATATATCCCAAGATGTCTGCCTACACTGTGGCAAACGGGGTCACTGGAAGCGTGACTGTCGTAAGTTCAAGGCGGACTTGAAGGAAGCGAAGGTGGGCAAGGCTCCGGATTTAGGTATGTTTGTTATTGCAATAAACATGTCTACTACCAGTTTTAAAAGTTGGATTTTTTATACTGGAAGTGGAACTCACATATGTACTGATGTCCAGGATCTGCATATTAGAATGAGACTGACTTCAGGGGAGATCGACCAGTGAGTCCGAAATGGGACGAAAGTCGCTGTTTTGGCCGTTGGCACCTATGTTTTGAATCTGCCCGCAGGGCATGTACTTACATTAGGCGACTGTTATTTTGTACCTAGTTTGACTAGGAATATTATCTATGTATCTAGTTTAACCCGATGCGTGTATACCTTTGTATTCAGGAACACTGGGTGTTTTTTTTTATAAAGATGATGTTGCGATATTTACAGCAGTTGTGAATAATAGTCTTTATATTTTGAATATAAACGAATCTCAAACATATAACATGACAAACAAAAAGCTCAAATTGAGTAAAACAGATGAGACTTATTTGTGGCATTGTCGTCTGAGACACATTAACAAAACTCATATATCCACACTTTCGAAGAATGGATACTTGGACGGATTTTCATAATTCAAATGATTCTGTAATCTTTCTTCTTTCTGTTAGGCAAAATGCCTAAAACACCTTTTAGTGGTAAAGGTGTACGTGCCACCGAGCTGTTAGCCCTCGTTCATAGTGACGTATGCGGGCCCATGTCTAGCCAGGCTAGAGGTGGATATGAATACTTCGTAACCTTTATGGATGATGCATCGTGTTATGGTTATATGTATCTTATGAAACACAAGTCGGAAACTTTGAGAATTCAAAGAGTTTCGACACGAAGTAGAAAAATAGACTGGCAAAAGTATTAAAATATTGCGGTCGGACCGTGGTGGAGAGTACTTAAGCAATGAGTTTCAAGATTACTTGAAAGAATATGGTATTCTTTCACAATGGACTCCTCTCGGAACACCTCAATTGAACGGTGTGTCCGAACGAAGAAACTGAACTTTGTTGGACATGGTAAGGTCAATGATGAGTCGCACAGAGCTACTTATTTCCTTCTAGGGATACGCATTAAACAGTGCAATACTTATTTTGAATAAGGTTCTGTCAAAGTCTGTTGAACAGACTTCATATGAGATATGGACAGGAAAGAAACCGGGTTTCTCATTCCTGAAGATTTGGGGATGCTGGGCATATGTTAAACGTTTGGATGGTACCAAACTAAAACCCAAATCGGATAAGTGCCTATTTGTAGGTTATCCTAAGGAAACAAAGGATATTATTTCTACAACCCACAAGAGAACAAAATATTTTTTGCTCTTCATGCAGTTTTCCTAGAAAAGGAATTCATAAATGCAGCGGTAAGTGGGAGGAAAGTAGAACTCGATGAAAATCAGAGTGATATTGTTCCTGGCACCGACCCCCTCACGGAACACGAACAGTCCATCAGAGATGAGACTGTTCCACAATCTTCTTATACACAAAACCACGCGTAAGTCGGAGAGAGTCAGAAATAACCTGAGAGGTTTGGGTTTCTAATCTCACCTCATGTAGACATTAATCTTATTGAGGAAGATGAACCGGCTACATATGAGGAAGCGATACAAGCTATCGACTCCGTTTTATGGCAAGAAGCCATGAAGTCCGAAATGGATTTCATGTATACCAATCAAGTTTTGACACTGGTTGATGTACCAGAAGGCAGTAAGCCTATTGGTTATAAATAGGTCTTCAAAAGAAGACAGACATGGTAGGCAACTTACAAACGTACAAAGCTAGGCTTGTAGCTAAAGGGTATCATCAACGACATGGTGTCGATTACGATGAAACCTTTTCACTTGTTGCCATGATTAAATCCATTCGGATAATACTTGCTATTACTGTATATTACGGTTATGAAATATGGCAGATGGATGTCAAAACCATTTTCCTTAACGGAAACCTTTTGGAGGATGTTTATATGCAACAACCTGATGGTTTTGTCGTACCAAGACATGCAAACAAGGTTTGCAAGTTAAACCGTTCCATTTATGGGTTAAAGCAAGCATCGCGTTCTTGGAACCAGCGTTTTGATGAGATCATAAAAGAATATGGTTTCATTCAAAATGAAGATGATTCTTGTGTATATAAGAAGGTTAGTGGGAGCGCACTGACATTCATTATCCTATACGTTTATGATGTATTGCTTCTTGGCAATGATATTCCCATGCTACAATCGGTGAAAGCTTGGTTTTCATTAAAATTCTCCATGAAAGACCTAGGAGAGACAGTCTTTATTCTAGGAATAAAGATCTATTGGGATAGATCTAGAAAGTTGTTGGCACTCTCCCAGAGCTCATATATTGACAAAGTGTTGAAGAGATTCAACATGGATCAGTCCAAGAGGGGGCTACTTCCGGTGTCACATGGCGTCTCTCTATCAAGAATATGTGTCCTAAAACTCAAGATGAGAGAGATGCAATGATTCGGATCCCGTATGCTTCAGCAGTCGGATCGATCATGTACGCCATGATATACGCAACTTGATGTCTCATATGCTTTGAGAATGTGCAGTAGCTATCAGGCCGATCCAGGTGATGGTCACTGGATTTCTGTAAAGAATATCCTTAAGTATCTTAGACGAACTAAAGATGCTTTCTTAGTCTATGGGGAATGAGAACTTGAGGTGAGTGGGTTCGCCGATGCAAGTTTTCAAACCGAAAAATACGACTGTAAGTCGCAATCAGGGTACATATTTTGTTTGAACAACGGAGCACTGAATTGGAAATCTTCCAAGCAAGAGACTATTGCCGATTCAACAACAGAAGAGGAATATATTGCTGCAGCTGAGGCAGCAAAAGAAGCAGTTTGGATCCGTAAATTCCTAATTGGATTAGGAGTAGTTTCGTTAGCAGCTAAACCCGTTCCATTGTATTATGACAATAATGGGGATAGGGGTGTTCATAGGGTCGGGTCGACCCGCGAACCGACCCGACCCGCAGCGACCCGACCCGACCCGGTCGGGTTTCTCTATTTAAAACTTTAATTTCGGGTCTGACTCGACCCGACCCGAATTTTCGGATCGGGTCACGGGTTTAGTTCAGCAAACACGGGTCTGACCCGACCTGACCCGATGTAATGATATTGTATTATAATATATATATTTTTAGTGGTATGATTATTTCAACTCAAACGCGTAGTATGAATGGCAGGTTACTGAGTTAAGATGAAGAAGGTTGAGGGGTCGAGTCCCACATTTTGCCATTTATTAAATTAATTTTTCAACAAAATTTCAGTTGTTATAGAGATTCGAACCTGCGATCCTTTGAAACTTTGTTAATGCTTTAACCATTTGTGCTGCATGTATTGTTGAGTATCTTCTCTCAATAAAAAATATATATATTATATTTACTATATATTATGTTGATCCGACCCGACCCGCAGTTTTTTTTACCCGACCCGAGGTGACCCGACCCGCGCGGGTCACCTCCTCAAATTTCAGGTTTCGGGTCAGACGACCCGAATGACCCGACCCGATCGGGTCAAAAAAAATTCCGAAATACCCGACCCGACCCGTGAACACCCCTAATGGGGCTATCGCACAGGCTAAGGAACCACGATCTCATCAACGATCCAAGCACATACTTCGACGATTTCATCTGATTCGTTAGATCATACATCGTGACGATGTGAAGATCGAGAAGATCGCATCAGATGATAACATTGCAGATCCGCTTACGAAGGCTATATCTCAGTAAAAGTATGAGCGACATGTACATAGTTCAGGTGTTAGATACTTAAGTGATTGGCTATAGGCCAAGTGGGAGATTGTTGGACAATTACGACCCATAGCATCACTATTTGTAAAGAACATTGTGTTTTTATACAAATTAACAATGTGAAAAAAGGAAATTGATATTTTATCATTATTATAATTAGATTACTTGGATATATATTAATGATAAAACTCCATATGGTTAAATTGGATTAATAAGATATGAGACAGTATTAATCCATGAACGGTTTAATCATAAATATACATAGTCGAAGTATTATTGAGACTGGACATTGATAATGCGGAATAGACTATTATTACACTTGTGCGCGTTATGGAAACTTAACGACATAGTTCTCATATATTTAGGTATTGGATACTTATGCAAGTGTAATAAGAGGTTATGTTAGTCGTTGGACCGGGAACAGTTCGCTCTAGATAGACCCACTCGGAATCCCATTGGTAGTATGACTATGTGTCTATGGGAATCTGAATCGGAGTAGGTGTATGTGATCTTTAACCTGAGACTTACGTCACTATTACTTGCGACAATCACTTTACTTTAGTATTGGTCGTCTAGAGCTTTAACATGTTCTGTGTACGCCTGTATTGGGTTTACTGAGAATCGTAGTGTATTGGATGTGATGTCAAGATGGAAGTATCACTTCGGTCATATGGAGATGATGGTCACACAGGATACGGAACTAGTACTCTAAAAGCTGCAGCTATCGAGATAGTATGACTAGATCATGGCTTACCGATTACAGAGATTAGTTACACAGGATTCGATATATGTTTCGTACGAGGAAGACACAGAGCCAGCCCTAGGCCTAGCATGTCACATCCGATACTGGATCGTATTACGTATTACATAGTATTACTACACCTGATACAGATGATATTCCTCGGTGAATATTTCTGGAGATTTGGGTAGGCATAGTGCTTTACTAGAAGCTAACCATGTCTTGTAAATCGGTAAGAACGTGGTACGGGGTACGCACGTGTTCGGATAGTCCGATAACCGTATTTACTGCCAACATATCCAGGAATCTCTTGGGTCGCTTCCCAAAGATTCACCAATGACATTTGACTCAAATAGAATTAATCTGGGATTAATCATGAGAGAGAAAATTAATCTAGATTAATTGCGGTAAGAATTAATATGGGATTAAATTCGTATGGAAGAGAGTACGCGATTAATTTAGAATTAATCGATAAAATAAATTTAATAGTTAAGTTGGATTTTTCTATTTAATTTATTTATTTGGAGCTAAAATAATATATCGATATATTAATTGAAATCAAATTTCAATACGAAATTAAAATTGGATTTTAATTCGGGCGAACGAATTAATTTAGAATTAATTCGTAAGCGACTATCGTAATAATTTTACGAGGCATAATTATTTAATTAAATTGGATTTAATTATGTCGCAACGATAAATTTTTTTAATCAGAATTAAACGAACCCGATAAAATTACCCGTGACTTAGTTGTGTGTTGGAGAAGCCAACTTTAATTTTTAATTTAAAAGTGGTGGGACCACTTGACTTACATCAAATGTCAAAACTTGATGGAATTAGTTGGGTTATTTTATGAATTGCATTTAACACACACCTACCAATTTTTGGAAACAACACAACTATTCACTCTCTTCTCCCTTGGCTTGGCTGATTGCTTCTCTCTTGGAAGTGAAAATTTTGCTTCAAAATTTTCATCAAAGCTAGCACTTGGGGAGTCATTTGAGGTGATAGGAAAACTCACTCAAGGAATTAACAACTCAAACAACAAGCTTGGAGCATTATCCAAAGAAGGAATTTTCGATGTAAGTGATTCCGCCACTTTTCTTGATAATTTCAAACACAAAATCATGTTTAGGATCTTGTGGCATGTCTTAGAGACTAACAGACTGGAAGTGAAAAGTGGGATGTGGGCTATAATAGGCCTAAGGCTGAGGGTACCACAAAATGGAAAGAGCCTAGCAAGGCAATGTTGAAGTCCAAGGTTATAGCACCTAGAAATAGGGACATAGAATGCTTTAAGTGTTTGGGAATGGGGCACATTTCATCACAATGCCCAAATAAGCGTATTTTAGTCTCTAGAAGTATTGGAGAGGTGGAGACCGAGGAAAGGGAAGACATAGAAGGTGAAATTCCAGAATTGGAAGATAATGGCGATCATGAAGGAGCAGCATTCCCTAAAGAGACTCTATCTCTTGTTGTCAAGTGTTCTTTGAGTGCATAGAGTATAGAGGATGATATGGAGCAGCAAAGAGAGAATATCTTTCATACAAGGTGCAAAGTAAATGGAAAGAGCTGTAGTATAATTATAGATAAGGAATTTGCATAAATGTGAGTAACACGACATTAGTCGAAAGGTTGGGAGTGGAGTGCTTGAAACATCTCAAGCCTTATAGATGCTTAATGAGTGTGGAGAAGTGCAAGTTACTAAACAGATGTTACTTACATTTACCATAAGGTCGTACACTGATAAAGTTCTGTGTGATGTAGTACCTATGCATGCAGGCCACATACTTTTGGGTAGACCGTGGAAATTTGATAAGAATGTGATATATGATGGTTTCAAGAATATGTTTTTCTTTTCAATCATAAGGGGAAATCAATTATATTGATGCCTTTGACACCTAAGCAACTACATGAGGATCAAATTAAGCTACACCAGAAAAGAGATAGGGAAAAGAAAATGAGGATGCATCATTGGGGGCAAGGTCGAGATTGGGGAGAGAGAAAAACCTAAGGCCATGGGTGACTCCAATAGGGGAAGTTGTTAATGAGGGAGAAAAAAAAGGAAGAGTGAAGAAGAGTTTTTAATTAGGAGAGGGAGAAGTGAAGATAGCATTTAAGGCTAGAAATTTCATGATGTTTCTAGTCTATAAAGACACCTCTATTCTTTTAACTAACACTGACTCTATTTTTCCTATTGTTATTTCTTCCTTATTGCAGAAATTTAGCTACGTAGTCACAAAGGATATCCCTAATGAACTTCTACCCATTAGATATATTAAACATCAAATAGCTTTCTTTCCTAGAGTAGTCATTCCTAACTGACTCACTTATCGAAGTAACCCCGGTGAGACAAAGGAAATTCAGAGGCAAGTCAAGGAATTGATGGAGAAATGGTACGTAAGAGAAAGTATGAGTCCATGTGCAGTACTAGTTCTTCTAGTACCTAAGAAATATGGAACTTGGCGTATGTGTGTGGATTGTCGCACTATCAACAACATTACGGTAAAGTATTTCCATCTTATTCCTAGACTAGATGACATGTTAGATGAATTATATGGTTCCAAGGTATTTTCTAGGATAGACCTCAAGAGTGAGTACCATCAAATTAGAATAAGAGAAAATGATGAGTGAGAAACTGCTTTCAAGACCAAATATGGATTATACAAGTGGTTAGTAATGCCCTTTATTCTTACAAATGCTCCTAGTACTTTCATGAGGTTAATGAACCATGTTTTATGTGCCTATATAGGGAGATTTTTAGTAGCTTATTTTGGTGACATCTTAGTTTACAGTCATACTTTAGATGAGCATATAGATCATTCGAGACATGTTCTTTATACTTTGAGAAAAGAACAATTGTATGTTAACTTTAAGAATTGCATGTGCTGCATAGATATGATTGTTTTTCTAGGTTTTGTAGTTTCTACAGATGGCATTGAAGTTGATAAGAAGAAGGTAATGTTGGAGTTTCTACGGCCCCGAGGATCGATTATCAAGCAAGAAATAAGTGCGAATACAAACGAAGAGGTTGTGGAATACTTACATCGATCGGTTGAGCGACGCGGGAGGCAACAAAAATCCATTTTCTGCTCACTGGTGGTCACGGCAGTGGGCTGTGACAGTCCTCCAATTTTCGGCTTTGTGGATCAACCTTCAAGCTCCAAGCTTCGTGATTTGATTCCATGTTCATGGGTGGACTTCCCTACCACCTTCACATGTCTCTCGGAGTGCTAGCTCTCAAGAAATTTGCCACAAAT
Organism: Zanthoxylum bungeanum; assembly: GCA_019454045.1. Classification (NCBI taxonomy): domain Eukaryota; kingdom Viridiplantae; phylum Streptophyta; class Magnoliopsida; order Sapindales; family Rutaceae; genus Zanthoxylum; species Zanthoxylum bungeanum. The sequence goes on from SKCR01030894.1 coordinate 72,175, forward strand.
TTCCCACACTTTGCTTCCCTAAGTCACGGTTTTTAGGCAGAAAACCAGTGAAGAAATTGCCCCAAGGGCGTGAGAGAGAAGAAGATTATTTGGCCCATTGGCCGAATACTAAAAGAAGAGAGAGATGAAGTGTTAGTTGTTTGATGGGTTCTTATTTGTGTATCTAATACAAAAATGTGTATTTCAAATTCATTTACCATGAATTTGGCTTTCAAAAAGTCAAGCATTTAATGTTCCAACCATTCACATCATTTCCCATCAATCAATCAAGTTGTCAAGTCACATCACTCAAAGTGACAAGTGATTTGACGCTTGAAGTGACTGATGATTTGATGCTTGATTTGACTTGCGGGCCGCACTCGAATTCGAAATACGAATGCGCTCGCAAACAATCCCGGGCTCGGGTTCCGAATTCCAAATTAACGAATTTTCCGTTGCGACGTAATTAAATGATTATGCCTAGCGAAATCACTATTCACATCGCTAACGAATTAATTCTAAATTAACTCGTTTGCCCGAATTAAAATCTAATTTTAATTCCGCGTCGAAATCCAATTTGGTATAATATATCGAATATATTATTTTATCGATTAATTCCAAATTAATCGTTATCTCTCTTTAATTGATATTTTATCCTAGATAAAATATCTCCGCAATTAATCCCAGATTAATTTTCTCTCTCATCATTAATTAATCCCAGATTAATAAAAGTGCGAGTCATACGTCATCGGTGAATCTTCAGGAAGTGACCCATGAGATCCCCGGATATGTTGGCAGTAAATTCGGTCGTCGGACTATCCGAACACGTAAGTACCTAGTACTACGTTTGTACCGATTTACAAGATAAGGTTGGCTTCTAGCAAAGCGCCATGCCTACCCAATTCTCCAAAAACATCCTTACAGGAATATAAGATCTATATCAGGCGTAGTATACGTAGTATTGCGTATTTCGATCCAGTATCGGATGATCACATGCAAGGCCTGGGGCTGGTACAGTGTCTGCCTCGTACGAATCATATATCGGATACGAGCAACTAGTCTCTTTATTATCGGATAATCATGACCAAGTCATAGTATCCCGACGGTTGCAACTTTTTTAGAGAACCAGTTCTTTATCCATGCGCGATCATCAACTCCATATGACTGGAGTGATACTTCTGTCTTGACATCACACCCAACACACTACGATTCTCAATATACCCAGCAGAGGCGTACACAGAACCTGTTAAAGCCCTGGACGACCACAACCAAAGTATATTGATTGTCGCAAGCATTAGCGGTGCAAGTCTCAGGTTAAGACCAAATACACCTACCCTGATTTCAGACTTCCATAGACACATAGTCATACTACCAATGGAATTCCGAGGGGGTCTATCCAGAGCGAAGCTGTTTCCCGTACCATCGGTAAAACACAACCTTCTATTACACTTGCATGAGTATCCTATACCCAAATATATGAGAACTATGACGTTTGTGCCCTCACAACGCGCACAAGTATAATACTAGTCTTTTACATATTTATCGATGTCCAATCTCGATAATACTCTGACTATGGATATTTAATGATTTATCCTTCGTGGACTGATACTGTCTGATATCATTCTCAATCCAGGAACAAATCACATGGACCTCCTATCATTTATATATCTTGGTGATCTAATCACAAATGATAAGAGTGCAATCTCATTTGTCACATAGTTAATTTGTACAACAACACCATGATCTGTACAAATAGTGACGCTATGGGTCATAATTTTCCAACAATCTCCCACTTGGCCTATAGCCAGTCACTCGAGTGTCTAACACCCGAACTATGTACGGTTGGCTCAAACTACTGAGAAAAGGCTTTCGTCAGCGGATTTGCTTGATTATCGTCTAATGCCATTTATACGATCATCACATCGCCACGATGTATGATCCGAATGAATCAGATGAATATCGAAGTATGTATCTGGATCGTTGATGAGACCATTAATTCTTTAGCCTTAGTTGTAGCCTAGCTCAGCTGCTAACAGAAGTATATCTAATCTAATTAGATTTATTATCGACCCAGAAGGCTTCTATTGCTGCCACAGCTGCAGCAATAACCCGCATTTTTTGTTTATTCGGTAACAGTATCTTGCTTGGAAGATTTCCAGCTCACTGTTCCGTTATTCAAATTTTATAGTACCGTTTGCGACTTATAGTCGTCTTTACCGGTTAGGAAACTTGCAGTAGTGAACCCAGTCACTTCAAGTTCTCCATCTCCATAGTTTAAGACAACATCCTTAGTTCTCTAAGATACTAACGGATGTTCTTAACATCAATCCAGTGACTATCACTTGGATTGGTCTGTTTGTGAATCCATATGCTCAAAGCGCATGAGACACCAGGTCGCGTACATTTTTCAATGTACGGTTTCTCGGAGAGTTTCCTCGAAAGCCAAGCTTTCACCGATTGTTTTTATGGGAATATCATTTCCAAGAAATGACATATTATCATTATTTTATAGGACAGCCACTGTCAGTGCGCTCCCACTAACCCTCTTATATACACAAGAATCATTTCGTTTTGAATTAAATCATAAACTATTATGATTACATCAAAACGATAATTCCAAGAACTCAATGTTTGCTTCAATCCAAACATAGATCGAATAACCTGCAAACCTTGTTTGCAAGTTTTGGTACGACAAAACCGACAGGATGTTGTAAACATCCTCCAAAAGGTTTCCTTTTCAGGAAAGTGATTTTCCCGTTAAGCTGACATATTTCATACATGAAACATGCATTTTCTACAAGCATTATCCAAATGGATTTACCATGGCAACAGGTAAAAGGTTGAATCGAAATCAACATAATGTTGATAACGATACCTTTTCGCTACAAGCCTAGCTTAGTACGTTCGTATGTTGCCATCCATGTATATCTTCCTTGAAGACTTATACAGTACCAATAGGCACGATGCCTAGCGGTACATCAACTAGTATCCAAACTTATTGATATACATGGAATCCATTTCGGATGTTCATGGCACTTTGCCATAATAGGGAGTCGATACCTTGTATCACTTCCTCATACGTAGTCAGTTGGTATTCCCCAAAAGATTGACATCTTTGTGAGGTGAGATCAGAAACCCATACCCCAGGTTGTTTTATGACTCTCTCCGACATACGCGGTTCTTGTGTATTCGAAGATTATGGTATAGTTTCATCCTTGATGAACTATTTGTGTTCCATTAGGAATCGGTTCCTTGAATAGTATTTCTTCGATTTTCATGAGTTTTACTATCCTCCCACTTTCCACTGCATATCGGTATTCCTCTTAGGAAAACCGCATGGCGAGCAACAATTACATTGTTCTCTGGTGAGAAGTATAAGTACTATACTTTGGTATCCCTAGGATAACCTACAATTGGCACTTATCCAATTTGGGTTTTAGTTTGGTATCATCCAAACATATGCCTAGCATTCCCAAATATTCAGGAATGAGAAACCTGGTTTCTTTCCTGTTCATATCTAATATGATATATGTCAAACAGATTTTTATGGAACCTTATTCTAAATAAGTTCTGCACTGTTTAAAGCTTATCTGTTTGAAGGAAATGGTAGCTCAGAGCGACTCATGATTAACCTTATCATGTCCAACAAAATCCGGTTACTCATTTCGGACACACCGTCAAAATGACGTGTTCCAGGAGGAGTCCTCATTGAAAGAATACTATACTCTTTCAAGTATATTAGAAACTTATTGCTTAATTATTTTCCATTACGGTCTCACTGTGACGGTTTAATACTTTAGCCGATCTGTTCGTCTAGTTCGTGTCGAAAACTGTAAAAGTTTCTGATTTATGTTTCAAAAGAAACACATAACCATAACGCGATGCCACATCTGTAAAAGTCACGAAATATTCATATCCACCTCTAGCCTAGCTAGACATTGGCCCACTTGCTTCACTATGAACTAGGGCTAACAGATCGGTGGCATTTACACTTTTACCAAGTAAATAGTGTTTTAGGCACTTTGCCCAATAAACTAGATTCGTAGACTTTATTTGAATAGAATCAAATATGTCCTAGTACCCACTCTTCGAAAGTGTGGATATAAGAGTCTTGTTTAATTGTGTCCCAGACAACAATGCCACAACAGAGTTTCTTTTGATCAAATCAGTTTAAGCTATTTGTTTGTCACGTTATATGTTTGAGATTTATTTATATTCAAAATATAAATGCTGTTATTCACATCTAATGTGATTATCTCAATATCATCTTTATATAATAAAATATTTTAGTGTTCTAGAATATAAAGGTTCACCCGCAGCGGGTTAAACACTTATATAGAGATAATGTTTCTAGTCAAACTAGTTACATTATAACAGTTTCCAAATTTAGGTACACACCCGAGGGTATTTCCTAAATTTAGGTATCTACGGTTAAAACAGCGACTTTCGTCCCGTTTTCAATTCGAAGAATAATCTCAATCTGAAGTCAGTATTCTGCTCATAGCAGATTCTGAACATCAGTATATATATTTATATGTATCACACTAAGTATTTAAAATCCAATTTTAATACTAGTAGTGAACATAATATGACAAACGTAGTTGAAGTTGTAGCCTTGCACCGTCTTCAATTCATTCATGTCTGCTTTGTCCAAACGGTAGTCACGCTTCCGCGATCCCGTTTGCCACATTTAGGCAGACATTTTGGGATATGTCCTTTATCTTCCCAGAAGATTATAATGATTTTGCCTTTGCCCTTTTCAACACTCCAGAAGCCTTTGGCCCATCCTCGGATTTCTAGAATATCGAAGTAAAGTGCGCCTTGCGCTACTTGCCTTATTGCAAACTTTGACTTTGTCTCCTTGTGAATTGTCATTAACTCTCCAAAAGTTATTTATTGCAATTTTAATACTTCTAAAATCTATAAAGATCTATGAAGATCCTTCAATTTCTTTGTCATACTTTAAGGATCTAATCCTTAGTTCTGATTCAGAAATTAAGGAGTCTACTGCGACAAGCTTAATGGATTAAGCACTAAAGTCATCATCACATTAATCTTCCAAAGATTATGCTCTACTATTTGCTTAACTCCGGGCTTAGGCCTAATATGTTATTTTATCAAATAAAGTAACTTATTAGTTTTTCCAGGACCATCCTGAAATTCTATTCCCAATTTTGAAAATTAAACCATTTAAATACATTTTCCCTAGGATTATGTTTTAAATGTCAATATTTCAATTTTATCTTGATTTTAATAGTCCAACTATTTAATCAACGATATAGGTATTATTTATTATAATGATTACTATAGTCCAACTATTTTAATAAACTATACTTTAATTGTTTGAATACAGTCCAACTGTTAATTAAAACAAAAATTTTAAATATTAGTCCAACTAACATTTAATTTATTTGACGAATGATATTTGTTTGAGCGCGTATAGCAAGTAATTAAACGAATATTGCAAATTCAATTTCCTAGTGGGCTGGGATCCCGTTAAATATCACACAATCTTCACTTTGGCCAACAAATTGTATGATGATTAACTAGGTAGATCTCTAAGATCAATTGGATCCAATCCAATTCCTAGATCCAGTAGGGGGACGTCCAAGTCCGAAATATATATCTTATATATACCAATATATCCAATATATTACCTAACCTTTTTCCTCTGAATCAACTAAGCCTTGGCTTTGGCACAACAAACTTAGTGATCCCAGTTAAGTGGAACCCATTGACCATGGAAAGCTTCGTAATCAATGTCGATGGACAAGAAGTGGTCTTGACTTTGGCCAACAAACCACAACTTGGACAAGACACCGATATGGAACAAAGCTCCCGTGATTCAAACACATCCTCGACGGAAAAAGGCCTTGACTTTGGCCAACAAGCCAATGCCAGTCTTGGATCTTGAGTAAGAATCACTCAATGGAAGGAAAAACGCTTAATATAATGTGAGGGTTTTTCGCGTACAAATTGGCAACCAATTTATTATCTTTGTTAAGGTCTCATAATCATACACCCTTAAGCATGCATTCTAAACACATAATAAAGCGCATATGAATAAAATAATAATGATTTGCGGATAAATACTTTACACAATGATCACCACTAACAAAGGTCATGAATAAGACAGTGGTTTTCCATTGGGGTGAAGAATAAGAGCGTGCATTTCAGTGCACGAAGGAGAAGTTATGTAGTACACACGTACTAGCATTACCTATCTTTGAGTCTTAGTTTGAGATAGAGTGTGATGCGTCAGGAATAGGCATTAGAGCAGTATTAATGCAAGAGAAGAAACCAATTGCATACTTCGGTGAGAAATTGAGTGGGTAGCGTTGTGTTATCATACTTATGATAAAGAGTTGTGTGCATTGGTGAGGGTATTGGAGACTTGACAGCATTATCTTTCGCCTAAGGAATTCGTCATTCATACTTATCATGAATCATTGAAACACCTCAAGGGGCATTGAACAAATGTCATGCACGTTGGATGGAATTTATAGAAATTTTTCCTTATGTGATCCGTTATAAACAAGATAAGGAGAACATAGTGGCAGATGCTTTGTCACATAGATATGTCTTACTTACTTCTATGAGTGCTAGAATGTTGGGGTTTTAGTTTATCAAAGAACTATATGTGTGTGATTCTGATTTCTCAGTTGTTTATGATGCATGTTCTAAATATGCATTTGGTAAATTCTATCAATATGAAGGTTACTTATTTAGAGAAAATAAATTGTGCATTCATGTTTGTTCTATGCGTGAATTATTGGTTAATGAAGCACATGGGAATGGATTAACGGGTCACTTTAGGATAAATAAAACCTTAGAGGTATTGCATGAACACTTTTATTGGCCTAAAATGAAAAGAGATGATATAAGAGTTTGTGACATATGCATAACATGTAAAAAGGCTAAGTTTAGAGTGATGCATCATAGGTTATATACACCCTTACCCGTACCTAGTGAGCCATGGGTTGATATTTCAATGGACTTTTTTTTTGGCTTACCTAGGTCAAAATAGGGAATGGATTCCATATTTGTTGTGGTTGATAAGTTTAGTAAAATGGCACACTTCATTGCTTGTTATAAAACTGACGATATCACAAACATTGCTAATTTATTCTTTAAGGAGATAGTACAACTCCATGGGATACCTAGGAGTATTGTTTTTTATAGGGATGTTAAATTTCTTATCCATTTTGGAAAGTTTTAAGGGGTAAACAAAACTTATGTATTCTACTACTTGTCATTCTCAGACTTTAACTTATGTATTCCACTATATAATGTGGTCTTATGCATTAATAAAATCAGAATATTCAGACTAAAAATATAGCATATTGTCGAGAGCATAGTGAAAGGGAGAGTGAACTTCTCTTGTTCATTGAATTGAACACTCGACTTATCAAATGGGTTGCGTCATTTGTGGCGGTCAACTACAAGCAAGGTTTCTTTCTTGATTCAAAATGGGCTTTCAAGGGCATGTTCCTTGAGGGTCTAATCCGATCTTGGAATGGGTTTCGTTCTTATAAAATCATAATTCGCGGTTTTTGATGTTCGCTCAATCCTACATTGGTTTCCGTCAGATTCACATGTTTTTTTCATGTTTAAACTGTCTCGTACTCACCATCTCTTCGTTACGCAGACTTGATAAGCATATTAGGTTTTTGCATGCAAATATTTCATATAAGAATGACATAAATTTCAATTTTGATGTTCAATTACAATGGTACGTGATCAATGCATGTCATAATATAGCAATTTTCTATGTAATTCTCATTAGGGAAAACATGAAAATTTGATGCTTATTCCTCACAGATGACGCCAATTTTATGAAGACGATAAAATATGGAGAGAGTCAATACCATCAAAGTACTGGGCTTGTCAATTCAGAGTCCGGTGAATTTGGGTTTGATATGGGCCTAGCTTTATTTAGCTTTCAGTCTAGTAATGACTTCCTACGTGGATGGTTGGTTGCATAAGTGTATGTGTTTTAAGGTTAGAATCTTCCCCTCTTTTATGATTGCAATTATTTGCTAAATGATTATTTTAGTTGAATATGCTTTTCTTTTAGATGCGAAACTCTTTTCTTTGTTATCTTATTGGTTTCTATATAGCATTGTGAAGTCCCCAAGGGGCATGGCTTGGTGGTGTAGGGCTTAGGATCTCACATTGAGGTTCTGGGTTCGGATCCAGGGAGTGCGTTCCTTGTAAGAGCCTGAGACAGTCGGGGGTTTTACTTGCTCTGCTTAAACCCAAAATGGGTGGTTTGTCCGCAAAGTTTCCAACGATTCCAAAAAAAATGTGCATGTGAAGATTTCAACCTCAGGTTGACATTTGTCCATTATTGAGCTACTCTTAATTGCATGAGGTACACTTATCGTGACATACTGAAATATAGTATTATGTGTGATTACATATGTTATTAGCTTGCTAAGCTAAGCTTGCATGCTAAGATAGTGAATTATCATTAAAGTCCATTAATCTTGGGTTGTAGCATGTGACATCATGTGCTACGGAGTACTGATATTGGGGTTGGAATGCTTTTATTGTATCTCTCAGATGGATTTCGGGGTAAATCATTCCGAAATAAATCAAGATCGGATTGGAATGATCTCAGAGTACCTCCACTACGGAGAGAGTTGGCCTTGGAGTGACGTCACTTCAGAGTGACATCACTCCGGGGTTAAGTTCTAGTTTCTCCGAACAAGTGCTAGTTTCTTTGGAAGTCTTCAGTTTTCGGAGCTCATCCCGACCCTTCCCGTTAAATAGTATTGTATGTTCAACAACATCATGACAAGTGGTATTATTTAATTGGACTTCCGTCTGTACATAGCAGTTCCACTAAAATAACGTGTTGATGAAAATTTATCTGAATGGCCACACGTGGCTAATAACACAAGGCTAAAACTAGAGATCTACAGTACTCAATATATATCACTTACCACAAAAATTATATCATATTTTTTAAACTAAAAAAATATTAAAATCACGAAATTTAAAAAATTTATAATAAATACATTATCAAATTATTTTCAAATACACATTAATGTGATATATTTTTAAATATTTATTTTATACGACATGATACAATTAATAAAGTAGAATAAAACTAATGAATTGAAAAATAAAACTAAAAATAATTTAAGGATAATAAATCATGTACGTCTGAGAAAATTAAACTTTTAACCTAATTAGTAACTACAATATATCTATTGAAAGAAAAAGAAAAGAAAACAAGAATTCTGCATTTGAAAAATATGCATTGCTACCTAACATTATAAACTTGAGTTCGTTATCTCCCCATGTGGAAGATTTTCTCTTGGATATTGTCTACTCAATCTCTCTACACTTTTTTAGTGTTTGGTTCGTGGTCCTTTATGTTTTCTGAAGGATAGTTTATATCTAACTCTCACCTGGATCCTCTTTTTTCTAAAGTTACTTGTTTTAAGTGTTATTCCTAATAGATTCGGAAGAGCTCATCAAGCTGTGTAAGGATCTGTATCTTGATAAGGAATGAGACATCAAGCTTCCAGATGAGATACAGAGTGAGGGGAAAGATTTGTTAGGGTTTTGTCTAATAGGAAAAATTTTGTCTACCAGACTAGCGAATAGAGAGGCTTTGAAGGCAATCATTCAACTGGCTTGGAGAACTACAAAGGAAACAAAGATTGAGGCGTTAGGTCAGAATGTTTTTCTTTTCGGGTTCGATAGTGCGATAGACCGTAGAAGAGTTATGGTCATTGGCCCCAAGCATTTTGAGAACTCCCTATTAGTGCTTTCACCACTCAGAGGGATGGGAGAGGTATCACGACAGCGATTTGAAGAAACCCAGTTTTGGATTCAACTCCATAATGTTCCAGTGATGTGCTTGAATGATAAGGCGGCTAAGTTCTTGGGTAGTCAGATAGGGGCAGTCCCAAAAGTTGATCTGGGTCAGAGAGCTAAAGCAGGAGGTAGGTTTATAAGAATCAGAGTTCTGATTAAAGTGGAAAAACCTTTAGTGTGGTTCATTAAATTAATTCATGAAGATGAAGGCCAACCAGTGATTATACCGGTTCAATATGAAAAGCTATCGGAGTTCTGTTTCTTTTTTGGAATCCTTGGTCATGGATTTAGGGAGTGTGAGAAGGCCTACGAGGGTGAACTGGACAGTCAACCTCAACTCCCAAAACTCAAATTTGGTCATTGGATGCGAGCAGGAGGCTCTAGGGATTGGACTAGAAGCAACAGATTTGGAAATGAGAGTCATGGTAAACCAGATAATTCACCTCATAAGGAGCGTAAGGAGAAGGAACCAAGCTTAGCTGAGATAGAAACTGAACAGATTTGTTTGGAAGAGTCGACCAAAACAACGGAGAATGACGTCCCTGTAGTAGAGGCCTTTACTGCTGCAAAATATGTAGACCAAGCTTTTTTCCGCCCTTGTCGGATAAAGGTGAACCAGAAGAATGACCACGACCTTTTCTGCCCAGAGGCCTCCAAGTTTACGAATTCGGATCCTAAGGAGGATGGGGAAGCTTAGCGGATCTACCTACCCCTAGAGTAGCAGAGAGCCCAATGAACATTGATGAGACTGCACAAGCAGATTGGGATGTCAGAGTTGGTGAAGGCATGGGGCAGATCAACACTATAGGATAAATGGATAGAGGGCTATTGGAGGGTCATAGGGCAGAGAACTTTAGAAAAGAGATGAGTATAGGGGTTGTGGGAACGGTGGGTCAGGAGGCTTTGGTGGGAAGTGGATTACATGTGAGTAAAGGGAAAGAAAATGTTGGGCCTCTTTCTAGAAGGCCCATAATCCAAAACATGAGTAGGAAAAAAAGGAAGCCTAGAGCGAGAAGCACCCATGTTTATCATATTCAGCCGTGTCTTTCAAGCAGAAAGCCAATAGAGCTTTTGAAGGGGGTAAAGAGGCAGAACCAAGAATTGATTTCAAAAGACCGAAGATGGAATTAGCATGTAAATGAAAGAAGGAGGGGCGCATGGTCCTTACAAGTGTAGATCTGAATCAAAAGGTGAGTAATGAGGCGATCGTTAAGAGAAATGAGTTTGGGGTTGAAACCATTCTGATATCAACGGAGGCTGTCAAGCAGCCTCGCCGGATGCTATGAATGTTTTGTGCTGGAATGCTCGGGGTCTGGGGAATGACCGAGCATTCTGTGCATTCAAAGAAATTCTCCGTGTAAATAGACCTAAATTAGTTTTTGTTTGTGAGACAAAATTGTCAGCCCAACGAATGGAAGGGGTGAAGCGCAAAGTGTCCTTTGAAAATGGAGTTGTGGTTGCAAGTCGGGGGAAAAGTGGATGAATTGCTTTATTATGGAGGAATGAAGTTGATCTTAGAGTAATTTCATATAGCCAACACTATATAGATGCAGTTATCTCAGATGATGGAGGTTTGAAGTGGAGGTTCAAAGGCATTTATGGGCACCCAGAAGCTATGTTTAAACAAAACACATGGATTTTACTGAAGAGGTTAAATAGGCTGTTTAATCTCCCATGGATTTGTGGAGGTGACTTCAATGAGATTATGGATAAAGTGGAGAAAAAAATAGGAAAGGATAGAGATTCTAAGAGTATGGAAGAGTCCTGTCAAACAGCAGAGAAGTGTGACCTAGAAGAAGTGGGAGAAATTGGCTATCATTTTACTTGGTCCAATCGACGATTTGGAGACCCATTATAGAAGAAAATTTGGATAGATTCCTTGCAAATAAGCGATGGAAGGAGTCGAACTTCTCGCTTACAGCTAGGCACCTGAACACCTGGGCCTCGGACCACTGCCTAATTATTTTAGAAGTAGCTGAGAAATCTTGGCAAAGTGTTGTTAGTAATCAAGCCCATAGAAAGAAACTCTTCTTCTATGAAGATATCTGGAGTAACTATGATGAGTGTAAAGAAATTGTCAAGCAATGTTGGGGAGGTGAGCATGAAGAATCGACTTTTACGACTGGGGTCATTGATCTCTTTCTCGGACAAACTGCGAAGACTCAAATACAGCTGAAGAGCTGGAGCAGCCGGGAGTTCTGCAGAAAGCATATTCGTATGAGGGAACTTAGCCAAAGAATGGATGAATTAAGAGAAGAATGAGATCAATATAGGATGGAAAATTGATTTTGGAATTAAAATAGCAGTTTGATCATATCTACAAGAACACAGGAAACTTACTGGAGACAGAGGGCTAGGGTGGAGTGGTTAAGAGTTGGGGATAGGAATACAAAAAAAATTTCATGCTATAGCTTCGGAAAGAAGAAGGCTGAATGAGATTCATGGGATCTTTGATGAGGAAGGGAAATGGGTGAAAGAAGAAGATCATATAAAGGCGGTGGTTAGTGGTTATTTCTCAAAACTCTTCAAATCTTCAAATCCTTCAGATTCCCAGATGGACATAGCTCTTAAAGGTCTTAGAAGGAAGATTTCTGGAGATCAACTAGAGGCGTTGGTTGCTCCTTTTGTGGCTAGGGACGTCGAGGAGGTGTTAGGTTTCTACTATAGTCCCAAGATCATTCAAGCAATGAAAATCAATGTGAATACAATAAAGAAGTATGGCGGAATCATACTTACAATGATCGCATTTTGATGCGATGAACACAAAACAATTTGCTCCTTCCTTTAAGCTCACAGCTTTGGCTCCTCTTTGTGCTCCATGGATGATCTTCAAGCTCCAAGCTTTGTCAATGGATTCCATGCTCATAGATGGGTTTCCCTATCACCTTTGGATGACTTTTTAGTGTGCTAGCACTTGGAAAAATTTTCCACAAATCTTCCTTTGCTTCTTGCTAACTCTCGGCTTTGAGAGGAAATTAGAGAGAATTTTGGCCCTTGACCGAATATGAGGGAGAGAGAGAGAGAAGAGCAAGTTGTGTTGGTTTTTGTATTTTTGTTTTCTAAAAACATATACCAAAAATCCTAACCAAAAAAGGTAAAAGCTTTTCCAAAAAACTTAAAACAATTTTGGAGGCAAAATTGCAATTATTGCCCACAACCAACCACCACCATCATGAATAGTGACTGGTTGTCAATCACTAAAAGGTGACTTGACATCCATCACTAAAGTGACAGGTGATGTGACGCGTGATGTGACTTGTGGGTCGCACTTGAATTCGAAATGCGAGTGGGCCCGCAAACACTCTCGGGCTCGGGTTCGCTAATTCCGAATTAACGAATTTTCCTTTGCGACGTAATTAAATCAAATTTAATTAAATAATTAAGCCTAGCAAAATTACTATTCACGTCGCTAGCGAATTAATTCTAAATTAACTCGTTCGCCCGAATTAAAATCTAATTTTAATTCCGCGTCGAAATCTAATTTCGTTTAATATATCGAATATATTATTTTATCGATTAATTCCAAATTAATCGTTCTCTCTCTTTTAAATAATATTTTATCCCAGATAAAATATCTCCGTAATTAATCCTAGATTAATTTTCTCTCTACTAATTAATCCCAGATTAATTATGTGCGAGTCATACGTCATCGGTGAATCTTCGGAAAGCGACCCATGAGATCCCCGGATATGTTGGCAGTAAATCCGGTCGTCGGACTATCCGAACATGTACGTACCTAGTACTACGTTTTTACCGATTTACAAGACATGATTGGCTTCTAGCAAAGCACCGTGCCTACCCAATTCTCCAGAAATATTCTTAAAGGAATATGTAATCTATATCAGGCGTAGTATACTATGTATTGCGTATTGCGATCCAGTATCGGATGTCACGTGCTATGCCTGGGGCTGGAATTGTGTTGCCTCGTACGAAGCACATATCGGATCTCTGGTAACTAGTCTCTATAATCGGATAAACATGACCTAGTAATAATATCCCGATAGCTGCAGCATATAAGAGCACCAGTTTCGTATCCTACGTGATCATCATCTCCACTATGACTAGAGTGATACTTCCATCTTGACATCACACCCAATACACTACGATTCTCAATATACCCAGAAGAGGCGTACACAGAACCGGTTAAAGCCCTGGACGATCAAAACCAAAGTATATTGATTGTCGCAAGTATTAGCAGTGCAAGTCTCAAGTTAAGACCAAATACACCCACCCTGATTCGGACTCCCATAGACACACAGTCATACTACCAATGGGAATCTGATGGGTCTATCCAGAGCGAAGTTGTTTCCATACCATCGGTAAACACAACCTCCTATTACACTTGCATAAATATCCAATACTTAAATATATGAGAACTATGTCGTTATGCTCCCACAACGCGCACAAGTGTAATACTAGTCTATTCCGCATTATCGATGTCCAATCTCGATAATACTACGACTATGGATTATTTAATTATTAAACCTTCGTGGATTGATATTATCTCATATCATCTCAATCCGGAACTAATCATATGGACTTTTATCATTTATATATCTCGGTAATCTAATTACAAATGATAAAAGAGCAATTTCCTTTGTCACATAGTTAATTTGTACAACAACACCATGATCTGTACAAATAGTACTGCTATGGGTCATAATTGTCCAACAGGAGGCCCTCAGAGGTATGTACCCAACCAAAGCACCATGGCCTGATGGCTTCCCATCAGCTTTCTACCATAAGCATTGGTTATTAGTAGGTCCCAGAATCACTAGACTCTACCTGGATGTTCTTAATGACAATGCAAGCTTGGAACCCCTAAACCACACCCTCATTGTCCTTATTCCAAATGTGAAGAATCCCCAGCATATCACATAGTTTAGACCCATCAGCCTCTCAAATGTTGTATATAGGATTATTGTGAAAGCAGTAGCTAACAGATTGAAGCATGTCTTCAACAGCTTAGTATCAGAGAACCAGAGTGCCTTTGTTCCGCATAGGCTGATATCAGATAATGTTATAGTTGGTTTTGAAGGCCTCAATGGACTGAAGAACAGGAAGGCTAGACGTTAAGGGGGTAGCAATTAAATTGGACATCAGTAAGGTATATGATAGAATGGATTGGAGTTTTGTTGATCGAGTTATAGATAGGCTATGGTTCCCTGAACAGTGGAGAATCTTTGTTCGCAATTGCATCAGTACTTCTAGTTTTTCAATTCTCATCAATAGGGAGATCAAGGGGTCGATAACCCCCGAGAGGGGTCTCAGAAAAGGGTGTCATCTTTCCTCTTACCTTTTCATTCTTTGTGTTGAAGCTTTATCTGCATTACTCCATCTAGCCGAAAGAGAGAAGAAGATTACAGGCGTTAAGTTCGGGAAAATATCCATCACTCATATGTTCTTTGTCGATAGCCTATTGTTTGTAGAGGCAAAGGTTATGGAATACGAATATCTCAAGAATTTGCTGGTATGTTACTCGGAGGCATCGGGTCAAGTTATTAACTATGAGAAGTCAGCCTTAACTTTTAGCCCAAACACCAGTGAAGTTATGATAAGAAATTAAAATGATCCTCAGCCTAAGAACTTCGGCGTGCCATGCAATGGTTGGAAGGAATAAGTGAGTTATGTTCAAGGATTTACAGAGGAGGATCAGTAACAAGATAAAACAGTGGCAAAACAAGTTGTTTTCCAGCGGAGGCAGAGAGGTGCTGCTCAAAGCCATAGCCCAAGCAATTCCAACTTACTCCATGAGTGTATTCAAGAGGAAGTTCTGAACTCTGGAATGATATTTGGGGTATTGAGCCTCCAAAAAAAAAAAGATTTTCGTATGGAAAGCGTGTCGTGACCTGCTGCCAGTGTCTGTGAAGCTCCATTTGAAGAAGGTCACTAACCATAGTATTTGTCCTAGGTGTTTCAGAGAGGGGGAGACAGTTTTTCATGCTTTGTTTAGGTGTAATACCTCAAAACTTTGCTGGAAAGAAACGAGCTGGTATACTATCATTAAAAAATTTTCGGGAAATGGTATTGGTGAACTTCTGAGGATATGTTGGAAATCTTTGTCGAAGATTGACAGGAGCATGTTTGCAACTCTTATGTGCAGTTGTTGGGGAGATAGGAATAACTATATATTTCATAACCTTAAGACTAATACGGTAAGAGTTATTTCAGCTGCAGAAAATCTCATCTCCTCTTTCATTAAAGCGCGTCAGTAAGATGATCTTCTGGTTTTTGAGAGAGGCAGAGGTGTTGCTGATGGAAAGCAACATGCCTAAAATCTTTGTTTTAGAGCTCTTGTTGACGGCTCCTTGCCTCTGGATGAGATCTGTGGCGGGATTGGGGTGGTAATTAAGAACAACGCGAGAAATGTGTAGGCAGTGACTATTCAACAGAGTTCGGAGGGATCTGATATTGAACAGATAGAAGCCGAAGCTATCTTGTTGGGGATAAATCTAGTTGTCGAGGCTAAAGCTTTGCCTATTGTAATTGAGTCTGATGCGTTAAATGTGGTTAATTTGTTACCTGGTAAGACTCAAGAGTACCAAAGAAACTGTTTGGGTGATTAAAGATATCCAAGAAGTGATTGCCCGTTCGAACCAGATCATGATTCAATTCACACTTAGAGTCTGTACCGCAATCGCACATAACTTAACTAGACTTGCTTTGACAAGTAATTGTTGTGGTATTTGGAAGGAATCTTTCCCTCCTTTTGTATCTTCGTTGTTCTAGTTATGAATGAATTTCATTTTCAAAAAAAAAAAAAAAAAACTACAATAGAAATTATTTAAATCAAATTAATATTCTTGTTAGACTTTCCAACTCAATTTTCAAACTTAATATCTATATTACATTTAAAAAAATCATAAAAGTTAATGAAAATAAGTAAAAATATTTATTATAAAAGTTATTAGATTTTATAAAATATTTTTAGTATTTAATAGAATAAAAAATACAAATACATCACTTGTTAAATTAATATAGGCAAAAATGCAAAAGTAACCCTCTAACTTTCATGTTTTTTTATTTAAGTCCGTTAACTTTCAGTTTTGTCAATTTAGTCCTCTAACTTTCAATTTTTGTCAATTCAATGCTCCGTTATAAATTTATCACAGCAAAGTAAACGTACTTTGTCTGTTATTTAAGAGGAAGCTAAAGCAAAGTAAACGTACTCTGCTTGCATCTTCGAGCTATTTTTTGTCAAAAACACATATCCCAAGTTCAATATGACTTTGTCAAAAAATTATAACGAAGATATGTATGTATTTATTATAAAAGATTAAGATAATCAAATGTTTTGCCTATTATATTTAGACTCGAATCGAATGATTCGATTGTGTTATTTCCAATCCTTCAAGAAAAAACACGAGATGATACATTTTACACTGCAGTTGATCAGTGGACCCTAGCGACGAGTGTGGAAAATAATTATACGCAACTTATTTAGCAAAAACTTAATGGTTAGACATTACAATACATGTGATTGCACATAATCAAAAAATAGCTCGAAGATGAAAGCAGAATATGTTTACTTTGCTTTAGCTTCCTTTGTCCACCTATTTTTTTCTAATTGAGGGTATTAATTAAATAACAGACAAAGTACATTTACTTTGCTGTTGCCGATATTTGTTACAACAACAGTGATGAATTTATAACGGAGCCTTGAATTGACAAAAATTGAAAGTTAGAGGACTGAATTGACAAAACTAAAAGTTAACGGACTTAAATGAAAAAACATGAAAGTTAGAGGATCAATTTTGCATTTTTGCCATTAATATACTAGGATTCAAGGTTAAAGGGTGAAACTAGGAGTGTAAATGATATCAAGTGAACACAGTGCGGGGTAAGTAGAATCCTCCCTAATATCAACTGGTAAACACATCCAACCGAGTTAAAGTCTTGTAAGCCACTTAAAAATACACAACAAAAAAATATATGTAGCCTAAATCAGTCAGTAGGAGCAAAAGATAATAAGTTCTAGACAATGTTTGGCTGCAAATACAGGGAATCATAACCAAAACATACATGTAGACTGAAAATGCCATTATGCAATCACCATCATTCATCTAAAACTCTGCTATAAGCGCCACAAAAAGATGCATCTGGAGTTGCACAAACTTCTTCCCAGCAAGTAGATGATGCTTCATGTTCTTGACCTTCTAACAGGTGATCGGCTGTTAAATGAGATTGAAGAACAAAGAAAAGGTGATTATTATACATGGGTGGGAAAATATATCAATAGAGTAACACAGCTCACACACTTCGCAGCTAACTAACTACCTGCGGTACCTCCCAATCTCGGGACTCCTGTTCCTCCCATAATCAGGACTCATGCGCCTGTCATAGACTGGAACAGGACTTTTGTTCCTCCCATAACCAGGACTCCTTCGCCTGTCATACACTGGACCATTGTACCGATCATACGCTGGGCTGCGATCTCGACCATAATCAGGACTCAGTCCCCTGTGGTAAGCAGGACTCGGTGACCTGTATGGACTATGCCTGCTGTAACCACCTCTTCTGGGACTGTCATCCCTCTCGCTATCATCCTTTAAAGCATACTCAACAGAAATAACTCTGTCCAATAACTTGCTGTAGAGTGCAGAGTGGTCATTAGTAGCCAAAACTATAATCACAATATACAAGTAGTAGGCATGTTACAACCTTCTATCTGTAGCATCAAGGGCCTTGGTTGCTTCTTCTTGTGTTTCAAACTGGACAAATGAAAAATTGCGCCGAATCCGGACATTAAGGACATTTCCATAAGGTTCAAAATGTCTTTTTATATCCCGTTCCCTTGTCCGAATTGGATCAAAGTTGATAACAAACAAAGTTTTAGTTGGCCTCCGATTTGTCATTGACCTAGACCCATCACGATGTCTACCGCGTTCCCCCTAATAAATAATAGAGATTTATCATTTAAGCATAATAATATGAGTTGGTATAGAAATTTCAGCCTTTCAAAAAATTACAGCAAAATGCCAATTACAATGAGGAGGTCAGGAGGAAAGACAGGAAAAAAAATAAAAAGGAGGCACCCTATTAGTAGAAATAATCATAACTTACCCTTGCCCACTCCACAGACAGCCTGCGCCTATCATAACCAAATGGTATATCGTCAAGCCCTTGAATGGCATCAGCAGCATCACGATCATCCTCAAAATAAACAAAAGCAAACCCTGTGATAGCATGACCAAATCAGAGAAGGAAATAAAAATGTGATATATTGCTTATATCCACACAACCTTCAGTACACCAGCCAAACCAGGGTTTCTTTCCCTGAGATGAACTGGAAAAAAAAATACGTGACCTGCATATACATGAAGGCTGGTGCACAAAAGATGAAGCGTTGCATTGCATGATGAACTAAATCAAGAAGATGGCTTAATAAAGAACTAAAATCCAAATATTCAGGTCTGAGACGTCATTGCTAAGCATGCTTCAGCATTCAGACAGCAAAAGTTCAGTAATGGAAGGCATGGCATGAAAGATTTCATTGATCCCCTTATAGTGAATGGTTGAAGGCATGAATAATAGTTTGGTTGCTCCCACCACGACCATTCTTGTGGAATGTAAGAATCTAGCGGTGAGGTGGGTGAGTGACAGATGATCGAATGAAATAATGCAGTATGATGCCATCTGTGGATGGAAGTAGAGGAGACAAGGAAGCAGGAAAGTATCCATTGCAATAAGAGTTTTTTTGCAGAGAAGTTGACGAGTCAGATAAAGCTCACTTTCCATTAGTAGAAGTTCCTGCGTGAAAACAAACATTTAAAACGGAAGCTTTCTCCAGAGAAATTGAAATTTTGACGTTTCCATTTTTTATTTCTCCCTGATGAATTAGCTGGATATAGCTACTACATTAGTAGCAATAAATCCAAGTCCAAGCAGCCAAAATTATTGTAAAACCCCATACTTATTTAAAATCCACATAACAGGAGCCTGAGACTGGAACCCCTGACACCTGTCTTGTGTCCATGAAATCAACATTATAATGTATAGGCAATGAGTCATCATAGGGGAACCGTCCCCATTAGACATACAACACGACTTGGGAAGCACTTGCTATGATTCAACAAGAACATATACTTAAGAAACGCAAAACCCAACTAGTGATTGACACGTGTACTTAATTAGATACAAAACCTAGATCGGAAGTATAAGCAAACCAACTTTGAACACCAAAAATATTGAGAGACAAGGTACTTATGACTAATGGAAAATCAGATGGGCGCGCTTTCAAAAGAAGAGACCACAATCCTTCGATTTAATAGTAATCCTGACCAACAAAATAATAATTAAAAAAAAAAAAAAATCTATACACATCTGAAAATAGTTTTAGAAAGCATAGGGCAGTTAGAACCATAAGTATAATATGGTTACTAAAACTAAATAATAAAACCAATTTTACGAAACGAGAGTAGACAGTTTCGTCAATTAACTAAAACAGAAGATTAAGGTTACCAGATTTCATATCTACGCGCTCGATTCTTCCATATTTGGAGAAGAGACGTTCCAGCTCGGACTGGCGAGTCTCGTACTCGAAGTTTCCGACAAAAATTGGCCTCGACATCGTGTCGACGATTACCTCGCCTTTGTAAATATCAGAGATCGAAGAATAAGTTTAATCATATATCAAGACGTATAAAGATTAGATACTATTTTGTTTTGTTGGAAATACAAAGAAACTTACCTTATAAGCTTTGATTCGATTAAGCAACAAAACCCTAGATAAAAAGAGAGATTATGAAATTTGTTTTGTGCTTTACTACTTTTTTATAGACCTATATAATAATAATAAATAAATCGATTGTTTTGAGGCGATCATTAGGGTCTGTTTCGTATCCCACGTGGTGCGGCATTATCCGTTAGATTGGAAGACTAAAGTGTGTACTGTTTGATTGGGCCTAATTAAATGGGCTTGAACAGAAAAAAGGGAACACGAAAAACATCAAAATATGAGCGTGCAGCTCTGCAAATCAGTATGAATGCTCGAATATAAAAAAACGTCAAAATATAAGACTAATAAAGTAAAAGATAAAGTTGTATAAACGTCCTATATGAAATTAGGTATTCGCAAAAGATATTGAATTGTTATGGATTTTAGTATTTAATGTTAGTGTCATACACATGTCCAAGGTCTCTAAACAAGATTTGTGTGTGAATAATTCAAGTGGAGTTGCGGAAATACTCACATTGAACGGTTGAGAAAATTCAAAACTTTCAAAGGATGTAGAAGCTTCAAGCCCTTTTGTTGAGTTCTAAACTCTTGGGGTGAGTTTCTCTATCACCTCACAAGACTCCTTAAGTGCTAGCTTTGATGATTTTTTAAGCAAAAAAAAATCAATGGAGAGAAGAAGCAAGCTCACGGCCAAGAGAGGGAAGAGAGAAGATGGTGAATAGTTCACTTTCCAAAAGTGTGTTGACTTGGTTGTTGTGTTAAGTAATTAATCCAATTAATACTTGTCAACCACTTCCACCAATGTGTAGACATTTGATGTAAGTAAAGTGTGTCTCACCACTTTAAATTCAAATTCAAGTTGGCTTACACAACACACTTTGGGTCTGGGTTCATTTAATCCGATTAAATGAATTTTCCGTCGCGACGTAATTAAATCCAATTTAATTAAATAATTATGCCTAGCAAAATTATTACGAAATTCGCTTACGAATTAATTCCAAATTAATTCGTTCGCCCGAATTAAAATCCAATTTTAATTCCGCATTGAAATCCAATTTCAATTAATATATCAAATATATTATTTAATCGATTAATTCCAAATTAATCGCGTTCTTTCTTCTAGACGAATTTAATCCCAGATATATTCTTACCGCAATTAATCCCAGATTAATTTTCTCTCTCATAATTAATCTCAGATTAATTCTGTTCGAGTCAAATATCATTGGTGAATCTTTGGGAAACGACCCAAGAAATTCCTGGATATGTTGGCAGTAAATACAGTCATCGGACTATCCGAACACGTACGTACCACGTACCACGTTCTTACCGATTTACAAGACATGGTTGGCTTCTAGTAAAGCACCGTGCCTACCAAATTCTCCAGAAATATTCAACGAGGAATATATAATTTGTATCAGGCGTAGTATACTATGTATTGCATAATACGATCCAGTATCTGATGTCACATGCTAGGCCTGGGGCTGGAATTGTGTCAGCCTCGTACGAAACATATATCGGATCCCGCGTAACTAGTCTCTGTAATCGGATAATCATGACCTAGTCATACTATCCCAATAGCTGCAGCATTTAGGAGTACTAGTTTTGTATCATGCATGATCATCATCTCCATATGACTGAAGTGATACTCTCATCTTGACATCACACCCAATTTACTACGATTCTCAGTAAACCCTGAAGAGGCGTACATGGAACCTGTTAAAGCTTCGGACGACCAAAACCAAAGTATACTGATTGTCGCAAGTATTAGCGATGCAAGTCTCAAGTTAAAGACCACATACATCTACCCTGATTTGGATTCCCATAGACATATAGTCATACTACCAATAGGACTCCGAGAGGTCTATCCAGAGCGAAGCTGTTCCCGGTCCAACGGCTAACAGAACCTCCTATCACACTTGCATAAGTATCCAATACTTAAATATATGAGAACTATGCAGTTAAGCTTCCATAACGCGCACAAGTGTAATACTAGTTTATTCCACATTATCGATATCCAGTCTCGATAATACTACGACTATGGATATTTAATGATTAAACCGTTTGTGGATTAATATTATCTCATATCTTATTAATCCGGTACTAATTATATGGACTTTTATCATTTATATATCCAAGTAATCCAATTACAAAATGATAAAATAGCAATTTCATTTGTCACATTGTTAATTTGTACAAAAATACAATGTCTTTTACAAATAGTGATGTTATGGGTCATAATTGTCCAACATTTAAAAATAGGGAGAATTCATAAAAATGCCAAAAATATTAAGGCTCTCCTAATTTAGTCAAAGCACAAATGATTCTTTCCATTTAGTCCACCTACATGTAAAAATAAATAAATATACATGGTAAAGTAATGCCATTATAAATTTGCCACAAAAAATGAAAAATACGTTCAATTAAAAAAAATTTGGTTTTTTTCAATTTTAAATTTAAAAATTAAATATTTCTCAAAATATAAAAGTGTTTCAGGAAAAAAATTGTATATTATTGATCTAAAATCATAAGTTTTAAAATAAGTATCATATTCGGTATGTGTCGACAAAAAAAAATGATCAAAAATGACCATTATACATATCTTCTTCATCCATACTCCAAATTACAATCTATAAGATGTTATAAACAATTAATATTCACATCGGATGATGTATATATAGATAGCTATAACTATATTGGCACGAGTTACTAAATACAAGTCTTTTTATGCAGTTCAAAGGAGTTCACTGCAATCGGTTTTTGAACACTGTAATCCACCAAAAATTTAAATGTTAAAAATTAAATTTTATGTTATTATATTGTGTACGATTCTTATGTATTTATTTTAGTGAATAGATTCATTAATAAGAGATTCTGAATCCTTATCGAAATTCAGAATTATATAAATAAATAGTTGAGAAGGTCTAAAATTTTACAATCTCGATCAAGTAAACAAGATGATCTAAAAAAAGAGTGGCATATATTGATGGTATTATCATCAGTGAGTAGAATGATATAATCCCCAATGGACATAACTTGATGGCTTAGAGCTCAGGATTTCACCTTGAGGTCATAGGTTCGAATCCAATGAGTGTGTTTCTTGTAAGCCTGAGACAGCTGAGAATTTTACATGCTCCGCTTAAGCTCGGAATGGATAGTTTGACGGCAGAATTTGTAACTATTCAAAAAAAAAAATAGAATGATATATTATTTATAACTTTGAGTGAAAATGAAACTTATTCAAAGCTTTCTAAGTCATTTCACACATAAGTCATTCTTGAAAGAAAGAATAATAATATCACAACTCTAAATAACAATTCAATTTAAAATAAGATACAAATCAAACAAAAAATTACTAAATTTCATAAATTTAATACGAATAGGAACTTCTGTGAAACATTGCTTAACATCGTGTCTCTATGGAAACTTGGGATTTAGACCTCATATAAAGGCTAATTTTTTTTATTTTTTTTAATTTCTATTATATAATGGTGGTATCACGTCATCCATGTGTGAAAAATCTGAATCTGTGCACTATCTATCTCAATGTGTGAGGGCGTTACGTCTCACCGTCTCCCATACGTCTAAACTAGTGGTCTAGGGACGTTACATCTCACAGTCCCCCAAGCCACTGATCTGGAGCCAGAGGTGCGAATCTATACTACCCTCCTGACTCTGAATCTGAGGTCCATGGGTGTTACGTCTCGCCGTCCCCCTAGCCCTGAAATCTAGGAACTAGGGGCATCCTTCATCTCTAGTCC
This sequence comes from Zanthoxylum bungeanum, assembly GCA_019454045.1. Classification (NCBI taxonomy): domain Eukaryota; kingdom Viridiplantae; phylum Streptophyta; class Magnoliopsida; order Sapindales; family Rutaceae; genus Zanthoxylum; species Zanthoxylum bungeanum. The sequence continues at coordinate 96,421 of SKCR01030894.1, forward strand.
TGAACTACATGTGCACACAATATTTATATCCGTCAATTCCATATCTGTGTCAAGTTACATCTGAGGTGGGTTTTTCCCCATGTCTTTGAAATCATAAAACTCAAGCTTTTGAAATCAATCTTTCTAAAACATCATCAATCGCAAAACAACTGCAGTAATCTTTGGCTAACGCCCTATGTGCGGAAAAGTAAGTTTCAATTCAAAAAAAATATAAGTAAATACAATTTGAGAAAAGATTTCAATTCAAAAAATATAAGTAAATACAATTTGAGAAAAGAGTCCACTCACAGATTTGGAACTTGCTGGTGACGCCATGCGACGGTGGCAGAACCGCATCTCCTGGTGATAATTTAGAATTAGCAAAATTCATTAGTACCAAGGTTGCAAATTATATCATTACTTAAAAAAATTATTCGCTATTCATGATAACTCATCCTCGCTATGTTACTAACATTTTAGGGTGGTCTAACAATTTTTACTATGCTCATTCGAAGATCTCACAAGCTACTTCGCAAAACTCCATATTCTGCCCTCTTTCTAGAAAATTTCAGACTGACTTTGAAAATTCGGTGCGCTTAATTGGGGTTTAATTTTAGGCTTAAATTTTAATAGAATACTCGTTTATGTGTATATTTTATGTCGGCTTTTACGGATCATGATTTCGATTCCTATAACTCAAGTTATAAATTTTTCTTTATGCTTTGTTCTGTTAACACAGAACCAGTGGACTGCTGCAGTGCGGCCAAGTTTAAAAATTTAGTGCGACTCCGTCTTAAGTCTAAAAATTCTGATTTTTGGATATTTTATTCGTAATCATGTCTAGTTCATTCAAAATTTTACGGTTTATCAATTCGATGTCTAAAACTCAAGTTACAAGCATAAACGCAGCCTGTCTAGAATGCCCTGTAAACTGAGTTTACTGCCTAACTCACGAATTATGCTTCCCTTCTGATTTTATTCAACTAGCCATATTCTCCTGACTTCCTAACATATGCTACTTCATGTTAAATTTATTTGAATAATTATTTTGACTCACTAAGGCATTCCGTCGAACACTTGGTATGCGAAATGTCAAAACATCATCATTTTTCAGGTTTTACTTTCTTAACCATTCCCAACACATCCTATAATTTTTTTATCCATCTTGTTCACTGTCTAATCATTAAATCAGCCCCAAATAACTAAAACTCAACCCCTTCTAAATTGGAGAAACTTGGATAATTTGATAAACAAGCCTAAACATGCTTATATATACATGAAAGTGCATGATTACATATGTTATCAACTTGTCTCAAGCTCTAATGCACAAAGTTACAACTAAGGATCATGAATAATGATTTGGGGCATTTATTATTCAAACTCAAAATTGAAATTAGAAGAGGGAATGAGGATTAGAACTTACTTTGTGTATTTTGAAGCTTGGAAATCATCACCCTTTCATCCAAATTCCCATGAGAATGAAGAAAAAAATTGAAAAGCTTTCTTGAACCCATGTCCATATTTTTGGCTTGAGAAAGATGAGTGAATAGTAACTTATATAAAGGAAAAGAGCTAATTTTTTTTGTTTGGCATGAGTGGCTAGGATAGTGCCACATCATCCAATTCTATATCACCCTCAAAATTTACTATAGTATCTATGGTAATAGTGATTTTTAACTTACTTATGATTCGAATTTGGAAAAATATCCAACTCATAAGTTGTAGTTCTCGGTTTTAGCTTTTCGAAAATATAAAGTTCATAAAAATATGAGACCATATGGCAAAGTTATGGCCCAAATACTAAGGACTATTCAGAATGGAATGTAAGCTAAATTCCACATCGGAACTACAAGGAATTTACTGAATTTTCCAAAAGTCATTTCCTGAGCACATACATGCTTGAACATGATTTACATCATGTATTATATCGTCATGACTTAGTAGTCGTTGGGATTACCGGGGTGCTATAAATTATCCCTCTTAAATAGGATTCGTCCTCGAATCCCTTCTGGTGTTGAACTTCTTAGGTCCGTCTTGGTTTGAAGACATCTGGTATTTGTTGCTGTTATCATCCTTACTTTCTTCCTACTTTTTTGCTCAAGAACTCAGTACTATTACTTCCAGAAATCTTTTATTCTGATACACTCTATTCGACTCTTATAGTTGAATACTTAGTCCTGGAAAGTTCATTCAACAACCTTTTTTCTCGTGTGGAAACTAAGTCCGTACAATTTATATATACTGTCTATACATAGATGTATTCCTTCATAGACTTATCATCCATAAAATTTATATATCTCTTATTCTACACTTCATGACATCCCGATAGGGTGTACTAGATGTACTCAATATCTTATGGTCTGAACATAAGTTTTTCTTGAACTGGTGCCCTAATGAATCACCCATTTCTGTCTGATACTCTGTGACTATTGTTAGGGCAGTTGTGGAACCCCTAGGGTCAGATCGGTGCCCCGAGTAGTGAAAATAGGTCTAACCAATGAAAATCAGTATATGTGTGATTTTAAATTATTTAATAAAATACTATATTCCATTACGAGTATATAGGAAAAAACCAAGACTGAATCGGAGTCCGGAAGCTCCAGAACAAAGCAAAACAAAATTGTCTCGCGTGCACTGTGCATGCACAGTGCATCGGCCAGCTTTTTTTTTTTTTTTTCATTTATTTCTTACATTCAGCTCACTTTTGAGTGAGCTGAAGGGACTAGGTATTTTACCCTAATCTCTTCCGATCTTCTCTAAACACCCAAAATTAAATTTTAACATCAAAACCAACATTAACACATGTTATAGAATAAAAATCAAGTTTTTCAAAATATCAAATATTTTTACAAAAACATAAATTTATTCTAAATATGCACTTGCGTAAATTTCGAATCCAATACACAAACCAAATTAGAATCCCAATAAGAAATGTCTCGTGAACAATTCTAGGTCACCCAAAGGTAGTTAACTGATTCTAGAATGGTAGTCATAACTCTACGCTTTAATCAAGAGTTCCAAACTCTAAATTATATTTATGTCTAACATAAATATTTTGGCCCAATTACAAGCAGATTGTGTTTATACTTCTAAATCATCCTAACACAATTTATTAGCCTTATTTCAACATTAAGCTATGTGATCATGCTGTTGGATAATATGACCCATAGCGTCACTATTTGTACAGATCATAGTGTTGTTGTACAAATTAACTATGTGACAAGGAAATTGCACTCTCATCATTTGTGATTAGATCACCATAGATGTATAAATGAAGAGAGGTCCATATGATTAGTTCCTGGATTGAGAATGATATGAGACTGTATCAGTCCGCGAATGATTAATCATTAAATATCCCTAGTCGCAGTATTATCGAGACTGGACATCGATAATGCGGAATAGGCTAGTATTGCACTTGTGCGCGTTGTGAGGGCACAACAGCATAGTTCTCATATATTTGGGTATTGGATACTCATGCAAGTGCGATAGGAGGTTGTGTTTCACCGATGGTACGGGAAACAGCTTCGCTCTGGATAGACCCCTCGGACCCATTGGTATTATGACTATGTGTCTATGGGAGTCCGACATCAGGGTAGGTGTGTATGGTCTTAACTTGAGACTTGCACCGCTAATGCTTACGACAATCAATATACTTTAGTTGAGGTCGTCCAGGGCTGTAACAGGTTCTGTGTACGCCAATGCTGGGTATATTGAGAATCGTAGAGTATTGGGTGGTGATGTCAAGACGGAAGTATCACTCCAGTCATAGTGGAGATGATGTCACGTAGGATACGGTATTAGTGCTCTTAAGTGCTGGCCGGCCATCGGATATTATGACAAGGTCATGTATATCCGATTATAGAGACTAGTTACCAGACATCCGACATGTGCTTCGGACGGGGCAGACACTTATCCAGCCCCAGCCCTAGCACGTGACTATCTGATACTGGGCCGATATACATAATACTTGGTATACTACGCTTGATATAGATCTTAAATATTCTTAGATGAATATGACCGGAGAATTGGGTAGACTTCGTGCTTTGCTAGAAGCCAATCTTGTCTCGTAAATCGGTAGAACGTAGTACTTGGTACGTAAGTGATTCGGATACTCCGACGACCGTATTTACTGCCGACTTATCCGGGGATCTCATGGGTCGCTTCCCGATAATGCACCGATGACGCATAACTCGCACTCATTAATAATCTGGGATTATATAGAAGAGAGAGAAAATTAATCTAGGATTAATTACGGAAATATTTTATCTGGATAAAATATCGTCTAAAGAGAGAGAATGATTAATTTAGAATTAATCGGTAAATTAATATATTCGATATATTAAACGAAATTAGATTTCGACACGGAATTAAAATTAGATTTTAATTCGGGCGAACGAATTAATTTAGAATTAATTCGTTAGCGACGTGAATAGTGAATTCGCTAGGCGTAATCATTAATTACGACGCGACGGAAAATTCGCTAATTAGGAATTAGCGAACCCGAGCCCGAGTGTGATTGCGAGCGCATTCGTATTTCGAATTCGAGTGCGGCGACGCAAGTCACATCAAGCGTCAAATCATTCGTCACATCAAGCGTCAAATCAAAAGTCATTTTGAGTGATGTGATTGATTGATTGATTGAATTGATTGATTGATAGACACACATCAAGTCACTTTGATAAAGTGACATTGAATATTGATGGGTGTTGTTGGAATAGTGTTGGTGGTTGAGATAGCCATTACCATTTACTTATTTGATAATTAAAATGGTAAATGCTTATTAATTTGGAAAAATATATAAAGCATTTTTGTAATTCAATTACTAACTCAACCATAACATTTCTCCTCATTTTCTCTCCATCAATACACGCCCAAGGGGCTTTTTCTTTCTTTCTTCTACACAGCTCACTGCCGTGAGCTTCAAGGGAGGCAATGAGTGGTTTTTGTTTCAAAAACGCAAGTGCTAGCACACTTACGAGACTTGCGAAGGTGTTAGGGAGGTTCACCCATGAGGCGGGATCCGTTCGACGAAGCTTGGAGCTTGACGAAAGACCATTTTCACGCCCAAAACAGTGAGCAAATTCACTGCAGTTCACGCCCATTGCAGTGAGGATTTTCAAGTTTTGTTGCTTGCCGCGTCTCTCAACCGATCGATGTGAGTATTCCGCTACCTCCGTTGATGTGTTCACACATGTATTTCATTGCTTGTTTGATCTTGGGACTTAGAATAAACCTAACAATGGCATCAAGAGCTATAGGTTCAAGCATGAAAATGTAGGGCTTAAAATTTGGGTAAATTGATTTTGAGCATGATTTAGTTAAATTGTTTGATTGAGCATGTTTAAATGATGTTGAATTGAAGTTTGATTGGATCAATTTCATGAAAATTATTTGGAATAATTTTCCCCAAAATATTGATGTTGGCCGAATGTGATGGATATTTGGAAATCTTGGATTTTTTCATTTTAATTCATTGGATGAGTTATAATGATGTAGGATGATGTTGATTTGAGATTGAATTGGATTTAATTTTGAATTGGATAAAAATCCCTAAATTCCTTATGTTGGCCGAATTTGAATATGCCCTTGAATGTCTTGGTATTTTGATTTTAGGACATTGGATGTATTGGAAATCATTTAGGATGTTGATTTAATGTCGATTGTGGGTTTGATTGGATTGAAACCAAATCGGACACAAAATCCCTCCTTTGGCCGAGAGCTTTAAAGCATGTAAAATGGGTTTGATTTTTTCATTTATGTGTTGGACATGTGATAATGATAATGAACATGATTAATTGGACTAATTTCATGTTTTGGAAATATTGATTTGGGTGATTAATCATGTAATGCACTTTAGGTAATTAAATTACGAAATTGGATTTGTGTAATTTAATGAATTAGGCCTTTAAATTGGATTGGGCTTATTATGTTGTAATTGGGCCTATTGGGCTTGATTTTATCAAGTTGGATTTAGGCCAAATGGATTGGATCCAATTGGGCCCAAAACCTTAACCATAAAGCCCAAATGCAACTTATAAACCTTTAAAGTTTAATTGGGCCTAATGGGCCTAAATTGATTTCTCGGCTTATGGGGTTACTCCTTGATTGGGCTTTGGTTGCCAAAGCCCACGCCTTAAAGATTAATTAAAGCCCATTAGACTTGAATTGGATTGACGTTGGACGTTAATCGCGCTTTGAGACCCGACGCGATTAAATTTGGAATTTAAGTCGAAAAGGTTTATTAAATAAAGTGTAATATTTAATTTGGAATTGAATAGTGAATTAGTATTAAATACATATTAAATTAGATTTAATGTTGTAGTTTAATTTAATTCATGAATTCGTACTTTGAGTACTTATTCGCAAAAACGAGTTTGACTCGAGCAAAATCAAATCGTTGTTTGAACATTGGATGATCACATAATTATCAGATTAATTAATTTGATTAGATTGATTGATAGCATGCTTTTGTGTGAATACGTGGTTGTGATGAATGAATAATGTATATCGGATGGATATTAGTCGGGTGGGGCAATTTTGGAAATTGTTGTAATAAATTCGATTTATTAAATTGGACCTGCGTGTCCAGCCTTATCACCTTTATTCTCTTTGTATTCTCTTCTCACCTATTCCCCTCAATGTAAATGAGGTTTCTCTTAGAAGTGTAGTGTAACGGGTAGAAGTAATACAAGTGCTAGCTTGAGTGAGAAAGGGAGAGATTTGATCTAGGATCAATGTGTTAAGTATCCATCCGCATATCATTATTATTTTATTTCATATGCGCTTTATTATGTATTTAGAATGCATGTTTAAGGGTGTATGATGATGATGAACCTAAACAAAGATAATTAAATTGGTAGCCAATTTGCACGCGAAAAACCCTCATTAAATATCATGCGTTTTTTCCTTCCATTGAGTGATTCTTACTCAAGATCCTAGATTGGCATGGGTTGTTGGCCAAAGTCAAGCCCTTGTCCGTCGAAGATGTGTTTGAATCACGAGGCTTTGTTCCATATTGGTGTCTTGTCCAAGTTGTGGTTTGTTGGCCAAAGTCAAGACCACTTCTTGTCCAACGACATTGATTACGAAGCTTCCATGGTCAATGGGTCCGCGCTTGACTGGGATCATTAGGTTTGTTGTGCCAAAGCCAAGGCCTAGTTGATTCAGAGGAAAAAGGTTAGGGTATATATTAGATATATATGCATATATAAGATATATGTTTCGGACTTGGATGTCCACCTACTGGATCTAGGAGTTGGATGAGATCCAATTGATCTTCGAGATCTACCTAGTTAATTATCATACAATTTGTTGGCCAAAGTCAAGATTGTGTGATATTTAACGGGATCCTAGCCCACTAGGAAACACGGTTTCCCGAGTACTCGACAGAGGGTTAGAGGCTCGCCGAAAAATAGTGGGAGGCAAGAATTGAATTTGCAATATTCGTTCAATTACTCGCCATACGCGCTCAAACAAATATCACTCGTCAAATATATTAAAAGTATTAGTTGGACTAATATTTATTGTTGTTTTAATAAACAGTTGGACTGTATTATACTTGATTATATATAATTGGATTATATTAATCAATATATTTGAATTAATTAATTTCAGTTTACAGTTGATTTATAATTGGATTATAGTAATCAATGTAATTGAGGTTAATTAATTTGGATTATATTTGATTATATAGTTGGACTATTATAATCATTATAATATATATAGTACCACTAATCGTTGATTAAATAGTTGGACTATTGTAATCAAGATAAAATTGAAAAATTGAATATTTAAAATATAATCTGGGGATTAATGTTTTAAATGATTTAATTTTCAAATTGGGAATAAATAATAGGTTACTTTATTTGATAAAATAACTTATTATACCTTAAGCCCAAAATTAAGCAAATAAGTAGAGCGTAAATCTTTAGAAGATTTATATGATGACTTTAGTGCTTAATTTAATATACTTGTCATAAATCTAATTTTAGATTTAAGAAGTATTAAAATTGCAATTTATAATTCTTGGAGATTAATTGACTATTCTAGAGGAGAAAAAGTCAAAGTTTGCAATTGGGCATGTAGCACGAGGTGCACATCGTTTCGATATTCTAAAAACCCAAGGCTTGGCCTAAGGTTCCTGAAATATTGAAAAGGATAATTGACATATCCCAAAGTGACTACCATTTGGATATGGCAGACACGAAGGAATTAAAGAAAGGGGGCAAGGCTCTTACTTTAAAAATGATTGTCAAAGTTATGTTCACTACTAGTATTGAAATTAGATTTTAAATACTTAGTGTGGTACATAAAATATATGTATTGATGTTCAGAATCTGCTTTGAGCAGGATACTGACTTCAAGCTGAGATTGCTCTGCGAATCGGAAACGGGACGAAAGTCGCTGTTTCGACCGTAGATACTAAGTTTAGGAACTACCCTTCGGGTGTGTACTTAAATTAGGAACTGTTATAAGGTAACTAGTTTGACTAGAGACATTATCTTTATATCAGTGTTTAATCCATTGTGGATAAACCTTTATATTTTAGAACACTAAAGTGTTTCATTATATAAAGATGATATTAAGATAAACACATTAGATGTGAATAACAGAATTTATATTTTGAATATAATTAAAATCTCAAACATATAAATGACAAATAAATAGCTCAAATTGATTTGATCAAGTAGAGACTTATATGTGGCATTGTAGTCTAGGACAGAATTAAACAAGACTCGTATATCCGCACTTTTGAAGAGTGGGTACTAGGACTGATTTGACTATTCAAATAAAGTCTACGAATCTAGTTTGTTAGGTAAAGTACCTAAAACACTGTTTACTTGGTAATAGTGTAAGTGCCACCGATCTGTTAGCCCTATTCATGGTGAAGTTAGTGGGCCCATATCTAGCTAGGCTAGATGTGAACATGAATATTTCGTGACCTTAACGGATGTGGCATCACGTTGTGGTTATGTGTTTCTTTTGAAGAACACAAATCGGAAACTATTATAGTTTCGACACGAAGTAGATAAACAGATCGACTATAGTATTATGCCGTCACGGTAAGACCGTAATGAAAATACTTAAGCAGTAAGTTTCAAAATACATGAAAGAGTATAGTATTCTTTCAGATGAGGACTCCTCCCGAGACACGTCAGTTTGACGGTGTGTCCAAACTAAAAACCGAATTTTGTTGGACATGATAAGGTTTATCACGAGTCGCTCTGAGCTATCATTTCCTTCAACAGGATATGTATTAACATGCAAAACTTATTTAGAATAAGGTTCCATGAAATCTGTTTGACAGATATCATTTAGGATATGAACAGGAAAGAAACAGGTTTCTCATTCCTAATAATTTGGGTATGCCGGGCATAACGTTTGGATGATACCAAACTAAGGACCCAAATTGGATAAGTGCCATATATAGGTATCCTAAGGAAAACCATAAGTATAGTACTTATTATCTCACAAGAGAACAATGTGATTGTTGCTCGCCATGCGGTTTTCCTAAGAGGAATACCGATATGCAGTGGTAAGTGGGAGGACAGTATAACTCGATGAAAATCGGGGTAATACTGTTCAAGGCACGAAGTCCGTAATGGAACATAAATAGTTCATCAATGATGAATCTATACCGTTAATCTTCGAATACACAAGAACCTCATAGATCGGAGAGAGTCAGAAAACAACCTAGGGTATGGGTTTCTGATCTCACCTCATAAAGATGTCAATCTTATGAGGGTATACCATCCGACTACGTTTTGAGGAAGTGATACGAGGTATCGACTCCCTATTTTGGCAAAGTGCCATGAGTGCAAAATGGATTCCATGTATAACAACTATTTTGGATACTAGTTGTTGTACAACAAGGCATTGTGCCTATTGGTACATTAAACGTCTTCAAGGAAGACATACATGGATGGCAACATACCAACGTACAAAGCTAGGCTTGTGACGAAAAGGTATCGTTATCAACATTGTGTCGATTACGGTTCAACCTTTTACCTGTTGCCATGGTAAATCCATTTGATAATGCTTGCTGAGATACTGCATATTTCATTTATGAAATGTGTCAGTTATAGATCAAAATCGCTTTCCTGAAAAGGAAATCTCTTGGAGGATGCTTCAACATCCTGACGATTTTGTATAACCGACAAACAAGGTTGCGGGTTATTCGATCCATGTTTGGATTGGAGCAAGCATAAGGTTCTTGGAACTGTCGTTTTGAAATAATCATAATGGTTTATGATTTGACTCAAAACGAAATGATTCTTGTGTATATAAGGAGGTTAGTGGGAGAGCACTGATAATGAAATTCCCATAAAAACAATTGGTGAAAGCTTGGCTTTCATAGAAATTCTCCGTATAATTCTTGGGAGTAACAACCTTTATTCAAGGAATAAAGATCTACTGGGATAGATTTGGAGTTGTTAACACTCTCTGAGAATTGTACATTTAAAATGTACTTGATATGGTGTCTCATACGCTTTGAGCATATGGAGTAACAATCAGGACAATCCAAGTGATAGTCACTGGATTGAAGTTAAGACATCTGTTAGTATCTCAGAGAACTAAAGATGTTGTCTTAAGCTATGGAGAAGGAGAATTGAAGTGACTGGGATCACTGCCGCAAGTTTCCAAACAGTTAAATACTGCGGTACTATAAAGTTTGAATAACGGAACAGTGAGCTGGAAATCTTCCGAGTAAGATACTGTTGCCGAATAAACAACAAATACGGATTATTGCTGCGGCTGAGGCAGCAATAGAAACCATTTTGGTCGATAATAAATCTAATTAGATTAGATATAGTTCTGTTAGCAGCTGAGCTAGGCGTCAGCACAAGGCTAAAGAATTAAAGGTCTCATCGACGATCCAGATATATACTTCTATATTCATCTGATTCATTCGGATCATACATCGTGGTGATGTGGTGATCGTATAAATCGCGTCAGACGATAATCATGGAAATCCGCTGACGAAAAACCTTTTCTCATAATTTGAGCAAACCGTACATAGTTCGGGTGTACGACACTTGAGTGACTGGCTATGTGCCAAGTGGGAGATTGTTGGATAATATGACCCATAGCGTCACTATTTGTACATATCATAGTGTTGTTGTATAAATTAACTATGTGACAAGGAAATTGTACTCTCATCATTTGTGATTAGATCACCATATATGTATAAATGAAGAGAGGTCCATATGATTAGTTCCTGGATTGAGAATAATATGAGACAGTATCAGTCCACGAATGATTAATCATTAAATATCCCTAGTCATAGTATTATCGAGACTGGACATCGATAATGCGGAATAGGCTAGTATTGTACTTGTGCGCGTTGTGAGGGCACAACAGCATAGTTCTCATATATTTGGGTATTGGATACTCATGCAAGTGCGATATGAGGTTGTGTTTCACCGATGGTACGGGAAACAGCTTTGCTCTGGATAGACCCCTCGGAATCCCATTGGTATTATGACTATGTGTCTATGGGAGTCCGACATCAGGGTAGGTGTGTATGGTCTTAACTTGAGACTTGCACCGCTAATGCTTACGACAATCAATATACTTTAGTTGAGGTCGTCCAGGGCTGTAACAGGTTCTGTGTACGCCAATGCTGGGTATATTGAGAATCGTAGAGTATTGGGTGTGATGTCAAGACGGAAGTATCACTCCAGTCATAGTGGAGATGATGTCACGTAGGATACGATATTAGTGCTCTTAAGTGCTGGCCGGCCATCGGGATATTATGACAAGGTCATGTATATCCGATTATAGAGACTAGTTACTAGACATCCGACATGTGCTTCGGACGGGGCAGACACTTATCCAGCCCCAGCCCTAGCACGTGACTATCCGATACTGGGCCGATATACATAATACTTGGTATACTACTCTTGATATAGATCTTAAATATTCTTAGATGAATATGACCAGAGAATTGGGTAGACTTCGTGCTTTGCTAGAAGCCGATCTTGTCTCGTAAATCGGTAGAACGTAGTACTTGGTACGTACGTGATTCGGATACTCCGACGACCGTATTTACTACCGACTTATCCGGGGATCTCATGGGTCGCTTCCCGATAATGCACCGATGACGCATAACTCGCACTCATTAATAATCTGGGATTATATAGAAGAGAGAGAAAATTAATCTAGGATTAATTACGGAAATATTTTATCTGGGATAAAATATCGTCTAAAGAGAGAGAATGATTAATTTAGAATTAATCGGTAAATTAATATATTCGATATATTAAACGAAATTAGATTTCGACGCGGAATTAAAATTAGATTTTAATTCGGGCGAATGAATTAATTTAGAATTAATTCGTTAGCGATGTGAATAGTGAATTCGCTAGGCGTAATCATTAAATTACAATGCGACGAAAAATTCGCTAATTAGGAATTAGCGAACCCGAGCCCGAGTGTGATTGCGAGCGCATTCGTATTTCGAATTCGAGTGCGGCGACGCAAGTCACATCAAGCGTCAAATCATTCGTCACATCAAGCGTCAAATCAAAAGTCACTTTGAGTGATTGATTGATTGATGTGATTGAGTTGATTGATTGATAGACACACATCAAGTCACTTTGATAAAGTGACATTGAATAGTGATGGGTGTTGTTGGAATAATGTTGGTGGTTGAGAGAGCCATTACCATTTACTTTATTTGATAAATTAAAATGGTAAATGCTTTTAATTTTTGGAAAAATATATAAAGCATTTTTGTATTCAATTACTAACTCAACCATAACACTTCTCCTCATTTTCTCTCCATCAATACACGCCCAAGGGGCTGTTTATCTTTCTTCTACACAGCTCACTGCCGTGAGCTTCAAGGGAGGCAATGAGTGGTTTTTGTTTCAAAAACGCAAGTGCTAGCACACTTACGAGACTTGCGAAGGTGTTAGGGAGGTTCACCCATGAGGCGGGATCCGTTCGACGAAGCTTGGAGCTTGACGAAGGACCATTTTCATGCCCAAAATAGTTAGCAAATTCACTGCAGTTCACGCCCATAGCAGTGAGGATTTTCAAGTTTTGTTGCTTGCCGCGTCTCTCAACCGATCGATGTGAGTATTCCGCTACCTCCGTTGATGTGTTCACACATGTATTTCATTGCTTGTTTGATCTTGGGACTTAGAATAAACCTAACACATGCATCCAATACATAAAAGAACATAGCTAAGGATAAAATCAAACATTACCTTAGTAAGCTTGATGAAAGATCTAATCTACTTCTCATTTGTTGAAATGGTTGGAGAACCTCCAAGTTGTGTAAGTTTGACTTCAAGATCCAACCTTGATTTCCAATGCTAGCAAGCTTCACTTCAAGATCCAATCTTGATTTCTCCTAGATGAAATGTTGTAGAGACCTCACAAGCTTCTCTAAACACTTCTCTAACTTAGACTAATTTCTCTAAGGATTTGATTGTATTTGTACTTGTGTATAGCTTACTCAAGCTTTTGCTTATGCTTGTACTTGTAATTAAAATCTTCCCGAAGCTTGCTATTTATAGCAAAACTTAGGTAATTTTTAATTAATAAAATTTGTTATCAACTTTTAAGTGGGCTTAATATAATTTGTCTAAATATGTATAATTAGGTGTGCTAATCTCCATTGTCTCCCACTTTAATTTAATCCAATTAAATCAAGCCAAGGATTAGGAAATGAATTAGTTAAGAATCATGAATTACTGACATGGATACCTAAACCCCTTATGGTACACATATGGGCCGACAGATCCTATCTTGCTTTGCACTTGATTACTGAGTGCATTGGTCCACCCCCAATGAACATCTAGAGGCCAGACCATGAAAGATTTCGGACATACATGACATCAAAGTGTGGAGGATCTCACACAAAATCAATGTTATCCTATAGTCAAAGGATTACATATGCTACTCGACTCGAGGAGATTCCTATTGACGGTGGTGTGTACTTCCAACTATTAGGAATCACCTGTGAGTCATTCAGTATTCGCTTCAACGAATACCCATATGTCTATACGAGTTTCCAAAACTCATGGTACATCGGGTTAAACCATTGGAACTCCAATTCCAATATACGGCATGTGCTAGTCTTCTAGGTTATAGGAATTTGACCGTATTCCAAAACTGACGACTAGGAATATTAACTTTAAAGAATAGTTTACACCTAGTGTCAAAATTATTCTAAGGTCAATGTCATTATTAGTATATCTATACATCAATCTAATACGCATAATGGCAATACCATTAATAAGGTATGAAATGAAAAGTGTAGTTATTTTATTAATAAATAATAAAACGTACAATTCGGATTGGCACTCCAAGCACCAACTCCATCAAACTCCCACTTACTTAGTGCCAATATGGATGGTACCGTAGTCTCATATCATCCACATGTTTATCGAATAACTTAAGAGGTAAGACATTTGTAAGCGGGTCTGTTATGTTGTCTTGTACTTGAACCTTCAAGACCACTATATATTTTCGTTCAATAATCTCTCTAATCACGCGATATTTCCTTTCCATGTGTTTAGACTTGGACTGTGCCCTCGGCTCTTTAGCCTGCGCGATGGCTCCGTTATTATCACAGTATAATGGGATCGAATCCGCAATACTAGGCACAACACGAAGTTCTGTGATAAAATTTATAATCCAAACAGCTTATTCAGCAGCTTCTGAAGCCGCTATAAATTCTGCCTCAGTGGTGGAATCAGCTGTTGAGCCTTGCTTTGAACAATGCCAACTAATCGCACCACCGTGGGTAAATATGTATCCTAATGTAGATTTTCTATCATCTGGATCTCCCTGGAAGTCGGAGTATGTATAACTCTTAACTTGTAGCTCATTTTCTCCATATATCAGAAACTTATCCTTGGTGCCTTTCAAATATTTTAGGATATGTTTCACGGCTGTCCAATGATCATTACCTGGATCAGATTGATATCGGTTAGTCACACTGACGCCGAAACTGATGTCAGGTCTAGTACATAACATAACATACATTATGCTTCCAATACAAGAAGCATACATTATGCTTCCAATACAATAAGCATATGGCAAGTTAGACATCCTAACTCTCTCTTCCAAAGTTTGAGGTGTCATTTTCTTCGAAAGATGTATGCCGTATCAGAAAGGTACATTAGTTGCCTTGCAGTTGGTAAAACCGTACCTTTCTTATATATTGTCTATGTACTTCGATTGTGAAAACCCTGTAAGCTTCCTAACTCTATCTCGGTTGAGCCTTATACCTAGTATATAGGAAGCTTCACCCATATCTTTCATGGAGAAGTTTTTACAAAGGTATGCTTTCACACTTTGCATCATCCTTATATCATTTCCTATGATAATGATGTCATCTACATACAAGACTAGGAAAACTATCATGCTACCACTAATTTTCTTATAAACACATGGTTTTTCCTCATTTTTGATGAATCCATATAATCTAATTATCTCATCAAAATGACGATTCCAGCTTCGGGATGCCTGTTTAAGTCCATAAATAGACTTTTGGAGCTTACAAACCAAGTTTGAATTCTCACTGGATACGAAACCCTCTGGTTGTTCCATATAGATATCCTCCTCAAGGAATCCATTTAGGAAAGCGGTTTTTACATCCATTTGCCATATCTCATAGTCGCGATATGCAGTAATGGCTAAAAGAATCATAATAGATTTTAGCATGACTACTGGTGAAAAAGTTTCCTCATAGTCAATCCCAGGACGTTGAGTGTAACCTTTCGCTACCAGTCGGACCTTAAAGGTTTCCACCTTTCCATCAGACTCTCGCTTTCTTTTTTAAACTCATTTACAACCAATAGGTTTAATTCCTTCAGGAAGTTCAACTAAGTCCCAGACTTTATTGGCATGTATTGAATCCATTTTGGATTTCATGGCTTCTTGCCATTTTCCCGAATCGATATCTAATATCGTTTATTTATACGTAGTCGGATCTATTTTTTCCAAGAGAATAACATCAAGGCTCACATCAGATGTTAAAAACAGTCTCTTAGGAGGTCTTGATATTCTATTCGACTTACGTATAACATGTGTTGTAGATTCTTCACCTAGTTAGATCTCTGATTCCATCTCAGGTTCCTTAATATTGAGATCAAACTCATCAAGTTTAATCTCTCTACAATTCCCACTTTCTCTCAAAAATTAATTTTCAAGAAAAGTTGCAAAGCGAACAACAAATACATTTTGTTGATCAGAATCATAGAATTGATATCCCATGGAATTATTAGGATATCCAAAGAACCTACATTTATACCTTTTGGGTGCTAGTTTATCCCGCTGCACAATTTTAACGTATGCAGGATAACCCCAAATCTTTAAATGCTTAAGACTTGGATTTCTACCGAACCATATCTAATAATGGGTTGTAGAAACAGCTTTCGATGGAACCCTATTAAGTATGTAGGCAGCAGTAAGTAAAGCGTAACCCCAAAGGTAATAAGGAAGATCTATATAGCTCATCATCGTTCGCACCATATCCAATAAAGTACGATTTCTATGCTCAGACACTGCATTGTGTTGAGGTGTTCCTGGTGGGCTATATTGGGCGAGAATTCCATTCTCCCTAAAATAATTTTTGAATTCTTCACTCATGTATTCACCGTCTCGATCTGATCTAAGACATTTGATGAATTTACAGGTTTGTTTTTCTACTTCGTTTCGAAATATTTTGAACTTGTCATATGTTTCTGACTTATGTTTCATTAGATAGACATATCCATATCTAGACTTATCATCTGTGAAAGTCAAACAGTATGTGGAACCATCATGAGCGGCATGATTTAATGGACCACACACATCGATGTGTATTAGCTCCAGTAAATCTCCAGAACGGTGTCCAACACCTTGAAATGGGGCCTTTGTCATCTTTCCTTGGATACATGACTCATAAATTGGATAAGGATCTAAGGTAAGATTTTCAATCAAACCATCCTTTACCAATTTGGATAGACGTCTAACACCTATGTGGCTCAATCTCATTTGCCATAATTCAGTATTATTTAGTTCAGACTTCCTACTTGTATTTTTCTCTATAATAAAGACATCTCTATATTTTTCCAAAACATAGTGACCGTTTGATAAAGAACATTCACATTTCATTAATTTTTCTTTATCATACAAACATAAAGTTGTATCCTTAATGTTTATTTTATATCCATCTTTATCTAATATTGGCAGCGATATTATTTGTCTGATAAGTGAGGGAACATAATAACAGTCATGTAAATCTAATTTACATCAATTTGGGAGATCTAGAACAACTATTTCTATGGCCTTGACATTCAATGTCTCGCCATTGCCAACTCTAAGCTGGATCTCCCCTTTATTCAACCTTCTTTTAACCCTCATTTCCTGCAGGGAATTGCAAATATGAGTAGGAATGTCAGTATCTAACACCCATATATTATTTGCATCTAAGGCTAATAAGATGTCAATAATTGGAAAAATACAAAGCGTACCTGATGATCATGTTTTCCTTTTAGCTCTGGACAGTCTTCTTCCAGTGTCCAAACTTCTTGCATTGTAGACATTGATCACGAGTTACTTTTAGTTTTGCGCCTTTGCGCTTCTTGGAGTTCTTCTTCGATATCTTCTTCTTCCTCATCTTGATTTTCTTTGACTTCTCAGAAGTCTTTGAAGAGCCAGCTCCACCATGGAGATATAGTATGAGGTTGTGATGAGTGGTAAATGTATCACTATTTCCCACTCATTTGACCAAATATTTTGTATTAGATTCTTGATTTTTGTGAATATTTTGATGTGTTTTGTGTTATTTTGTAGATTTGAAGGTGATTCGGGGCCAAAACAGTGAAAAACGGACAAAATGGCAAAAACATCACGACGTGAAGCATGAGTCGCGACCTCTAACGTGCGCCTGACTTTGCTAACGTGCGCCATTGGCTGCTAAAATGCACCGTGCCACGTGTCACAATCTGAGAAGTTTGCTAAAATACGCGTCATGTGTCAATATCAGAGTAGATACGCTAACATGCGTTGTGCCACGTGTCATCATCTTATGGTGCCGAAAATCGCCATCGCCACGTGTCATCCACGTGTCAGCCACGTGGCCTCCACATCAGCCACATGCCAAGTCAGTGTGCCACATCATCACCACGTCATCATCAGCCAATCATCGCGTGACATATGTCACAATCCTATGGTGCCGACAATCCACATCGCCACGTGTCGCCACGTCATTGCCATGTCATCGCCACATCAGCATAATCATTCAGTTCCCAGCCGCTAGGACACGTGTCAGCTGATTCGGAAAATACACCGTATTTATCGCCGGAAAACACGGCGTGTCGCGACGCGTAAGGAGTGCTCGTCGCGATGCGCATGGCCTATCGACGCTTATAAATTCACCTCGAAATTTCAATTTCAGATGTACATTCCTCTCTGAATTCTCTGATATATATAATGAGTTTGTATCTAGTTTGTTTAAATTTTAGTTCTGTAATTAATTTTATTTACTTTTGTAATAGTAATTTACTTTCTTTACTTTTTCAATTTTTACTATTCACAATTGATGAGGTAACTTCCCCCTGCTAGGGTAAAAGGTAAAGCTTTTATTATTGCTATTTAGATTAATCTCCCTTAATTATAATATGATAACTACTTAAAATCTGACTTAATGAGGATGCCGCTATATTGGTCGGTTGGTAATTATTCATAAACTGGTTTTAACCTGACTAAGCATGGATACCGCCTGGTTGGATGGTTGGTAATTAAATATTAATTTGACTTAATCAGGTTACCGCATATATGGCTGGTTGGTAATATCACACAAGTTAATATATTATATTAAGGGAGATATCTAAAGTAATAGTAATAAAAGTGGATCCTCTAGCCCTAACATTTTCTTTTATTGTATTTTTCTTTATTTACTTTCCAGCATTTTACTTTTCAGCAATTTATTTTATGTCTTTTATTTTATTTAAGTTTTTACTAGTTGTAAATATGTGTCGTAGCTAAGCCTATTATCTGGGGTTGTGATGAATTCCAATATCACCGGTTTATAAGGGATTATTTTATAGCTTAGGTAATATAAAGGTTTATTTATTAAGTTTTATTCCTAATGCTTTTTATTAACTGGCCACTAATAAGATTGATCTGGTAAACTTAAAATAAACTTGACAAAGGAATTTTAGGTTTCAGCCTTAGACTTAATAGCCCACGATCCTCTTTGATGATAGATAACCCTTTAATAGATTTCCTTACAGGATAGACATATACCTGTCGGGCGGGGGTAACCACAATTGAAACTTAAACTTAATGAATCCAGGTAATTTGGTTAACATATACATATGGTTTAATTGGATTACACTGGGTATGTGCAGCTGACCATCGACAGAGGCTTTTGCATAATTTCGTGTTCCAGGTTAGTAAACCAATATATAACGCAAACATAAAATAACCACTTCATCTTTTAAAAAGATATTGGAAGAATTCACAACCCTGAATAGTTTTATAAATTTGAATTTTCTTCAACATACTTTCATGCAATTTTATTTACTTGTTTTTAAGTTTAAAGTCATCACCCAGTCAATCAATCAATCTGTTAGATACTAGTAATCATTTGGCCTCATAAAATTAATAGCTTGGGTATTAAGTCTTTGTGGGATCGATATTTTTTATGCTACTTGAACGATACGTGCGCTTGCGTTATACGCGTGTGACAACACCGGTCAAGTTTTTGGTGCCGTTGTCGGGGACTTATTTATCTTTCACTTTTAGTTTTGGGGTTAGATACCTTTACTTGTATCTAATTTTATTTTTACTTATATTTCTGTTTTCTTGTGATTTAGGTTCTCAGACACTACATGAGACGAGCTAGAAGCTTTGAATTTCGACCGCTTGATCTAGAAATTGAAAGAACCATCCGACAGTTGAGAAGGGAAAGGCGAGAAGGCCAAGAAGCAATTGTTAAAATGGAACCTGAACCTTTAGAAGTTGCACCACCAATTCCCATTCGAGACAGAACCATTCCGGTGGTTGACGGCTTCATTTCCTGTATTGTACTTCCTCCTCTGCCAGCAAATGCGTGTGACATCAAAACATGCATTCAGATGATTCAGTAGTCAGTTCAATTTGGAAGGAATTCAACTGAAAACCCTAATGCCCACATCAGCAACTTCCTGGAAGTTTGCGACACTTTCAATTACAACCGAGCAGCTGAAAAAGCAATAAGACTGCGTGTTTTTCCATATTCCTTGAAAGACATAGCTAAAGCTTGGCTACATTCATTACCAGCAGGTTCCATCACAAATTGGAATACTCTAGCCACCAAATTTCTTGCAAAGTACTTTCAACCAGCCAGAACTGGAAAGCTGAGGAATGACATCACATCCTTTGTACAACAAGACTCGGAAACTCTCTACGAAGCTTGGGAAAGGTACAAAAATTTACTCCGGAAATATCCTCACCATGAGATTCCAAAATGGCTTCAAGTCCAAACTTTCTATAATGGACTTTCTGGACTAATGAGAACCACAATTGATGCTGCTGCTGGATGAGCTTTGATGGAAAAAGAAGAAGATCAAGCCTAGGACCTAATCGAAGAAATGGCCAACAATAATTCCTTATGGCCAACAGAAAGGAGCATGATCCAAAGAATTGCTGGAGTTTACGAAGTTGGAGCCAATACAGCAGTCAACGCCAAGCTGGATCAGATATGCAAATTCATGGAGACTCTTAGCACGCAAAGCAATATTGGATCCACAAGTTCACCATATAGAGGAGCACCAGAACCAAACCAACTTGAAGAAACGAAGAATTTTGTCAATAATTTCAACAGACAGGGGAACAATCCATATTCCAACACCTATAACCAAGGGTGGAGGAATCATCCCAATTTTTCATGGAGCAACAATTCAGGGCAAAAGAACTATCCACCACCTGGATTCCAACAACAAAACAAAGGCCAAGAGAAAAAGAACCAGAAATGAAAGAATGGATTGCAGAGATGTTCAAAAAGAAACAAGCAGCATATGCTGCTATTTTTCAAAGTCAATATGCTTCCATGAAAGCACTGGAGAATCAAATTGGACAACTGGCCAATGCTCAGAGTTACAGACTGCTAGGTACCCATCCTAGTAACACAGAGCCAAATCCAAGGTACATGGGGAAGGAACAATGTCATGCCATCATGTTAAAAAGCGGTACTGAAATCAACAAAGATGTTGGAATCAAGGAATCCATTGAAGAAGTTCCAAAAGAAAACAACAAAGTAGTTCCACAGATGGAGGAAAAAGAAGCAAAGGAAAAAAAACCAGAAATAATCACTCTACCTCCACTTTTTCCACAGCGACTCCAGAAAAACAAACTGGACAAATAATTTTCTCGGTTCCTGAAGATCTTTAAAAAGCGCATATCAACATTCCATTTGCAGAAGCCTTGGAACAAATGCTCAGCTATATCAAATTCATGAAAGACATTCTTTCACGAAAGTGGAGATTGGGAGATTACGAGACAGTAGCATTATCAAAAGAATGCAGCGCCATCATTCAGATGAAGTTTCCCCCAAAGTTGAAATATCATGGCAGTTTCACTGTTCCTTGCACAATATGAGAACATGACTTCGGTAGGGCTTTGTGTGATCTAGGTGCGAGTTTTAACTTTATGTCTTTTTCTATTTTTAGGAAATTACAGATTGGAGAAACAATGCCCACATCAGTCTCTCTGCAACTTGCTGATAGAACGCTCGTATTTCCGAGAGGTGTAATTGAAGATGTGCTGGTCAAAGTTGATAAATTCATTTTCCCAGCAGATTTTATTGTCCTTAATATGGAGGAAGACGAAGACGTGCCAATCATACTTGGGAGACCATTCTTGGCTACAGGTTGAACCATTATTGATGTACAAAAAGGAGAACTAACCATGAGGGTACAAGATCAAGAAGTAACATTCAATGTTTTCAAGGCCATGAATTTCCCTGATGATGAAAAGAAAGAGGGATGTTTCAT
Source organism: Zanthoxylum bungeanum (assembly GCA_019454045.1). NCBI lineage: Eukaryota > Viridiplantae > Streptophyta > Magnoliopsida > Sapindales > Rutaceae > Zanthoxylum > Zanthoxylum bungeanum. The sequence goes on from SKCR01030894.1 coordinate 118,380, forward strand.
ACTTGATGTGATAAATAGTACCGTCCAGACCTGCGATGCAATACAAAGTTCTACTGACAAAATTAAAGCATGTTAATTGCCTGTGGAGCCTGAAGATAAAGCGTACTGTGCACTGAAGAAGCCAAGTCTTGCCCTACAAGCAACAGAAGAGAAACAGTTCCACCAACTTAACGAATTAGAGGAATTTCACATACAGTCTTTTGAGAATGCTAAACTGTACAAAGAAAAGGCCAAGAAGAGACATGGTGTGAATTTATTGCGCATACCACTAGAACTAGGGCAGAGGGTACTGTTAAACAAATCAAGGTTGAAACCCTTGTTGGATAATTATGACACATAGCATCACTATTTGTACAGAACATTGTGTTGTTATACAAATTAACTATGTGACAAAGTTAATTACTCTTTTATCATTTGTAATTGGATTACCGGGATATATAAATGATAAAAGTCCATATGATTAGTTCCGGATTAATAAGATATGGGACAGTATTAATCCACTAAGGTTTAATCATTAAAACATCCCTAGTCGTAGTATTATCGAGATTGGACATCGATAATGCGGAATGGACTAGTATTGCACTTGTGCACGTTGTGGGAGCATAACGGCTTAGTTCTCTTATATTTGGGTATTGGATACTCATGCAAGTATAATAGGAGGTTGTGTTTACCGATGGTACGGAAACAGCTTCGTTCTAGATAGACCCCTCGAAATTCCATTGGTAGTATGACTATGTGTCTATGGAAGTCCGAATCAGGGTAGGTGTATTTGTTACCAGAGATTCGATATATGCTTCGTACGGGGCAGACACATTTCCAGCCCCAGGCCTAGCATATGACATTCGATACTGGATCGCAATATGCAATACTACGTATACTACGCCTGATACATATTATATATTTCATTAAGAATATTTCTGGAGAATTGGGTAGGCAAGGTGCTTTGCTAGAAGCCAACCATGTCTTGTAAATCGGTAAGAATGTGGTACTAGGTACGCCGTATTTGGATATTCCGATGGTCGGATTTACTGCTAACATATCCAGGGATCTCATGGGTCGCTTCCCGAAGATTCACCGATGACGTATGACTCGCACATAATTAATCTGTGATTAATTATAAGAGAGAGAAAATTAATCTAGGATTAATTACGGAGATATTTTATTTGGGATAAAATATTATTTAAAGAGAGAGAACGATTAATTTGGAATTAATCGATAAAATAATATATTCGATATATTAAACGAAATTAGATTTCGACGCGGAATTAAAATTAGATTTTAATTCGGGCGAACGAATTAGTTTAGAATTAATTCGCTAGCAACGTGAATAGCAATTTTGCTAGGCATTATTATTTAATTAAATTTGATTTAATTACGTCGCAACGGAAAATTCGTTAATTCGGAATTAACGAACCCGAGCCCGGGAGTATTTGCGGGCCCACTCGGATTTTGAATTAAAGTGGGGCCCATAAGTCACATCGCAAGTCACCTTTTGTGATGGAAATCACATCAACTTTGAGTGATGTGATGCAAGTCACTTTTTGAGTGATGGGAGTAGTTGAGGGCAATTAATGCCATTTTCTCTCCAAATTGTTTTAACCTTTTGGAAAAGGATATACAAAACTTTTGAGAGACTTTTGTATTAGTAATAATTGTTTTAGAAACAAATTGACAACTCTCACATTTTTTTTCTCTCCTTGGCCGAATGCATGACCGCTTTTTCTCTCAAGTTGGGCGTGAACCTATGGTTCATTCTCTTTGATTTTTCATTCAAAATCATGAATGCTAGCACATCAAGGATCATTCAAAGGTGATAGGGAAACCAATCCCTGAGCTTGGAATCAACACTCAAAGCTTGGAGCTTGAAGATCAACACAAGGAGCACAACAAAGGGCTTGGCCGAAACTCAAGGAGCAAAATTTTGTGTTCAACGCATCCAAAATCCGATCAAAGTGAGTATTTTCCGTATTCTTACTTTGGTGTATTCACATGTTTCATTGCTTAATTGATCTTGGTTTGACCTAGAAAACCCAACAACTCTTCCCATGGAAGCCAAAATCACGGTGGTCAGGTCCATTCCTAATCACCAAGGTCTTACCAGATAAAGCCGTTGAGATACATGATCCCGACTCCAACAAAACATTCAAGGTTAAAAACATGCGTGTCAAGCACTACTAGGGAGAATCATTTGAGCAACAAAAAGAAAGTGTCACACTTTCAAATCCAGCCTAACGTTCGGGAAGTCACGTCTAGCAAATGACGTTAAAATTAGCGCTAGCTGGGAGGCAACCCATGTAATTTGTGTATATATTTTGATTTGGTGTGATTTAATTTGGTGTGTTTAGTTTTTGCAGGTTAAGTCATTTCAGGATGGAACAAGCTCTCACAAATCTTCACAAGCAATTTCCTTATCTCCCTCAAAAATCTCTGATGAAAGTCTACAAAGCTCGCTTGGAATGGATGAGACTACTGATGATCAAAGGTATTCCTACTGATATTCATTGGATTATTGAAGCATGAGTCCGATTGGCAGGTGTCATCTGACTCTTTTATTTCACATTTGCCTAGTTTAGGAAGAAACACATATGCTAAAAAGAGAAGAGCTAAAAGAATGAGTGTATGCTATAAATATGCTCGTATGTTTTGTAATACTCGTTGTCGTTCTTTAGGAATAGTGTCTAATAACTGTGAAGATAGGATAAATTTCATTAGGGATGGCTTGAGTAAGGAGTCTTTGGATGATATATCCAAAACTCTTGAGACACATCCTAGTGGATATGTGTATCACGAAATTCGCGTGTTATATACACAATTCCAAAAGGAAAGACAACAATATAGTCTCGGGAATCTGACTCAAAAAGACCCTGTTTGCCAATTTATAAGAAAATTGGATGGGAAGCTTGTCCCTGACACATAGATGTCAATCAAGCTGTTACTTTCTTGTAAATATTATATCTCTTTGTCTTTTCCTAATAATTGTGATTTTTTTTGTTATTTTCTTTTATTTTCTCCGACAGGATCCAAACTTTTTGACCTTTCACGATTTATTATTTTGCTACTAATCGTCCTTTGGAAGATACTTGTGCTATTATTACTCACCTTTTTTCAGGTGTTATAAATTCAACTCATCATTGCACTTTTGAAGGCATCCAGATTTGAGAGAGAATTACAATAAAAATGGAAGCTACTTCAAGAAGACGAGTTGTAAATATCTGTGTCTTTTGTGGTACTTGTTGGACAATTATGACCCATAGCGTCACTATTTGTACATATCACGATGTTGTTGTACAAATTAACTATGTGACAAAGGAGATTGCTCTCTTATCATTTGTGATTAGATCACCTAGATATATAAATGATAGGAGGTCCTTATGATTTGTTCCTGGATTGAGAATGATATGAGACAGTATTAGTCCACGAAGGATAAATCATTAAATATCCCTAGTCAGAGCATTGTCGAGATTGGACATCGATAAATGTGTAAAAGACTAGTATTACACTTGTGCGCGTTGTGAGGGCACAACGACATAGTTCTCATATATTTGGGTATAAGATACTCATGCACGTGTAATAGGAGGTTGTGTTTTACCGATGGTACGGGAAACAGCTTCGCTCTGGATAGACCCCCTCGAAATTCTATTGGTAGTATGACTATGTGTCTTTGGAAGTCCGAAATCAGGGTATGTGTATTTGGTCTTAACCTGAGACTTGCACCGCTAATACTTGCGACAATCAATATACTTTGGTTGCGGTCGTCCAGGGCTTTAACAGGTTCTGTGTACGCCTATGATGGGTATATTGAGAATCGTAGTGTGTTGGGTGTGATGTCAAGACGGAAATATCACTCCAGTCATAGTGGAGATGATGGTCACGTAGGATATGGTACTAGTACTCTTAAGTACTGCAGTCATCGGGATAAAATGACAAGGTCATGTTTATCCGATTATAGAGACTAGTTACCAGACATCCGACATATGCTTCGTACGGGGCAGACACAATTCCAGCCCCAGGCCTAGCACGTGATCATCCGATACTGGATCGACATACACAATACTACGTATACTACGCCTGATATAGATCGCTTCTTCCTGTAAGCATATTTCTGGAGAATTGGGTAGGCATGGCGCTTTGCTAGAAGCCAACCTTGTCTTGTAAATCGGTACAAATGTAGTACTAGGTACTTACGTGTTCGGATAGTCCGACGACCGAATTTACTGCCAACATATCTGGGGATCTCATGGGTCGCTTCCCGAAGATTCACCGATGACGTATGACTCGCACTTTTAATTAATCTGGGATTAATTTAATGAGAGAGAGAAAATTAATCTGGGATTAATTACGGAGATATTTTATCTGGGATAAAATATCATTAAGAGAGAGAAAATGATTAATTTAGAATTAATCGATTAATTAATATATTCGATATATTAAACGAAATTGGATTTCGACGCGGAATTAAAATTAGATTTTAATTCGGGCGAACGAGTTAATTTAGAATTAATTTGTTAGCGACATGAATAGTGATTTCGTTATGCGTAATCATTTAATTACGTCGCAACGGAAAATTCGTTAATTTTGAATTAGCGAACCCAAGCCCGGGATTGTTTGCGAGTGCATTCGCATTTTGAATTCGACTGCGGCACACAAGTCAAATCAAGCGTCAAATCATTAGTCACATCAAGCGTCAAATCACATGTCACTTTGAGTGATGTGACAATTGATTGATTGATTGATGTGAGTTGATGTGAGATGATGGCAATCATTTAATGCTTGACTTTTTTTGAAAAGAATTATGGTATATGTTGAATTGTTTTTAGAAAACAATTAAATAATACACATTTCTTCTTCTCTCTCCTTAGCTCACGGTTTTGGAGCCAAAAACCTTCTTCTCTCTCACGCCATTTCTGCCTTCTATTTCTCTGCAACTTTCGAATGATGAAGGAGAAATAAGATGGTGTTTTTGTGGCAAAAACACCAAGTGTTAGCACACTCTAGAAGACATTACAAGGTGATAGGGCAGTGATTTCGTGAGCTTGGAATCCCTTTTGGAAGCTTGGAGCTTGGAGCATCAATGGAGGACCAAGATGGCCGAATTTGAAGACTGAAAAACAGCCCACTGCCGAGCTTCATGAAGGAGGGCATAAACATTTTTGTCTTCACCGCATCGTCTCAACCGCTCGATGTAAGTATTCTGCAACTTCATTGATTTGTATTCGCACTTATTTCATGCTTGTTTAATGATCTTGGGACCTTAGCAAACACCAACAGTACTAGTGTTGGTACTAAGCCACAATACGTAGCGGCAGCACATGAATTGGGTCGAGTCTTAGCTGAAATGAATATGCGCCTAGTATATGGTGGTTGCAATCTTGGACTAATGGGGATCATTTTAAAGGCCGTATAGGATGGAGGCAGTCAAGTTCTGGAAATCATCCCAAAACCTTTGGCAAAAGCAAATCCGATTGGACCATCAAACGGAGAGGAACTAATTGTGCCAGGTATGTCTGAACGACTGATTTAAAATGATTAACCGTGCTGATACTTTTATTGCTTTGCTAGGTGGCTTGGGCACATTGGAGGAAATTTTTATAGTTTTATCTTGGGCGAACTTGAACATACACCAGAAATTGATTGGACTGTTTAACGTTGATGGATTTTATGATTTTCTTTGTGTATTTCTTGATGATGCCAGGAGAAATGGATTTGTGTCAAAACCTCTAAAAGAACTCCTCTTCACTTCCAAAACTGCACTAGATTTAATTGACCAAATCTTAGCCTTTGAACCACAAACTGACCCCATCATTTCCAATAGAAACTGGTCTGATAATGATCGTAAGAAGCGTCGGATAAATCTGGATCTTAACCTTTAATTTTCATTTTAAATGTAGAATTTCAACTAACCAAGTACTATCTTCTAAACTCATCTTCTACTTTTTAAGACATTGGGGACAATGTCTCATTTAGGTTTGGGGTGGGGAATCGTTTTAGTATTTTGTTGTTTTTATTTTTAGTCCAAAATTTTCGAAAAAATTCAAAAAAATTGAAAAAATTTACAAAAATCAAAAAAATATTTTGTGTTTTTATGTTTTTAATTTGATTAATCGGGTGAAATTGGTGTGAGATAACTGTGTAAGGAGTTTCCATTCCCTAGACGTATCTCAACATATTTCGGAACAAGTTAATTTTTGTTTATTTCCTTTTGAATTATTTAATTTGTGAATTCTCCATAAAACTGATTAAAATGGATCTTCATATGTTCAGTTGACAGGTATTATCAACATACATGGTAACATACAGACATGAGCTGTAATTGAAAAGTTTGTAATATTCAGTGCTCTAGTTTAATTGGAGGAAGCATCTATAAAAAGCAATGGGATAAAAAAAATGTCTGAGATCCGAGTTATTAAGTCTGTAAGGGTGTTTTAACACCTAGTGCCCTAAAGCCAACTAGTTTGGGAGTCACTGGCCCAAAGCTAGCTATATATATATATATATATATATATATATATATATATATATATATATATCTGAAGTCTGAGTAATTAAGTCTGTAGGGGTGTCTTAACACCTAGTGCCCTAAAGCCAACTGGTTTGGGAGTCACTGACCCAACGCTCGCTACATAGATGGATGATATTGTATATAAATAAAAAAAAATCAATAAAAAAATCAGAAAAATTATTCCATTGCCGTAAAAAGATGTGAATTCTGATAAAACTTTAGGACAAAAATATTACTATCTTTTCAACTGCACTTGTGACTATTGTGGGCAAAATGAGTTGATTAATATTTGTTGGCTGTGTATATGGAGAATGGTAAATATAATCGGAGAATTTACTTATTCAGTAATTTAGAAAGAAACAAAACAACTATTGACTTGGAGTAGAAGTTTCACCTGATTAGTCACTAACTTCTTTATTCTCTTTTCTCTTGTCTTTTTGCTTTTGTGTACATTAGTTTTAGTTTCTTTTTACTTTTGTAAAACGTTTGTGGGTATCGTTACTGTAAGCCATCATGAGACTACAACTCGTCCACAAGGGACACCTAAGGGTTTAAAGGCTTGTTGCATACGCTAAATGTAACCGTGATCCCTACAAAAGTGGTTTAGTTTAAATTTATTTTAAAGATGTTTATGTTATTTTATTTTATTGTTTTGCTCGAGGACTAGCAAAATGTTAGGTTTAGGGGTGTGATGAGTGGTAAATGTATCATTATTTCCCACTCATTTGACCTAATATTTTATATAGAATCTTTCTTTTATGAATATTTTGATGTGTTTTGTGTTTTTTTGTAGATAAATAAAGTTTCAGGACACTTTGGAGGTGATTCGGGGCCAAAACAGTGAAAAACGGATAAAATGGCAAAATGGTCATTTTTCGCGTCGCGACGTGAAGCTTGAGTCGCGACCTCTAACGTGCGCCTGGCTTTGCTAACGTGCTCCGCTACCTGCTAAAATACATCGTGCCACATGTCACAATCTGAGAAGTTTGCTAAAATACGCTGGATGCTAACGTGCGTCTGCCACGTGTCAACATCAGAGTAGATACGCTAACATGTGTCGTGCCACGTGTCAACATCTTATGGTGCCGACAATCGCTATCGCCATTTGTCATCCATGTGTCAATCACGTGGCCTCCATATCAGCCACATGCCAAGTCAGTATGCCACTTCATCATCAGCAAATCATCGCGTGACACGTGTCACAATCCTATGGTGCCGACAATCTATGTCGCCACGTGTCGCCACGTCATTTCCACGTCATTGCCATGTCATCGCCACATCAGCATAATCATTCAGTTCACAGCCCCTAGGACACGTGTCAGTCGATCCAGAAAATACGCCGTATTTGTCGTCGGTAAACATGGCGCGTCGCGACGCGTAAGGAGTGAGCATTGGACGCGCATGGCCTATCGACGCCTATAAATTCAGCTCAAAATTTCAATTTCAGATGTACCTTCCTCTCTGAATTCTCTGATATATATAAGGATTTTGTATCTAGTTTGTTTAAATTTCAGTTCTGTAACTAATTTTATTTACTTTTTGTAATAGTAATTTATTTTATTTACTTTTTCAGTTTTTACTATTCACCAATAAGGAGGTAATTTCCTCCTGTTAGGGTAAAAGGTAAAGCTTTTATTATTGCTATTTAGATTAATCTCCCTTAATTATAATATAATAACTACTTAAAATCTGACTTAATGAGGATGCCGCTATATTGGTCGGTTGGTAATTATTCATAAACTTGTTTTAACCTGACTAAGCATAGATACCGCCTGGTTGGTCGGTTGGTAATTAAATATTAATTTGACTTAATCAGGTTACTGCCTATATGGCCGGTTGGCAATATCACACAAGTTAATATATTATATTAAAGGAGATATCTAAAGTAACAGTAATAAAAGTGGATCCTCTAGCCCTAGCATTTTCTTTTATTGTATTTTTCTTTATTTACTTTCTAGCATTTTACTTTTCAGCAATTTATTTTATGTCTTTTATTTTATTTAAGTTTTTACTAGTTGTAAATATGTGTCGTAGCTAAGCCTGTTATCTGGGGTTGTGATGAATTCCAATATCACCGGTTTATAAGGGGTTATTTTATAGCTTAGGTAATATAAAGGTTTATTTATTAAGTTTTATTCCTAATGCTTCTTATTAACTGGCCACTAATAAGATTGATCTGGTAAACTTAAAATAAACTTGACAAATGAATTTTAGGTTTCAGCCTTAGACTTAATAGCCCACGATCTTGCTTGAGGATAGATAACCCCTTAATAGATTTCCTTACAGGATAGACATATATCTGTCGGGCGGGGGTAACCACAATTGAAACTTAAACTTAATGAATCCAGGTAATTTGGTTAATATAGACATATGGTTTAATTCGACTGGGTATGTGCAGCTGACCATCGACATAGACTTTTGCATAATTTATTGTTCCAGGTTAGTAAACCAATATATTACGCAAACATAAAATAACCACTTCATATTTTAAAAATATATTGGAAGAATTCACAACCCTAGATAGTTTTATGAATTTGAATTTTCCTTAACATACTTTCGTGCAATTTTATTTACTTGTTTTTAAGTTTAAAGTCATCACCCAGTCAAACAATCAATCTGTTAGATACTAGTAATCATTTGGCCTCATAAAATTAATAGCTTAGGTATTAAATCCTCGTGGGATCGATACTTTTTATACTACTTGAACGATATGTGTGCTTGCGTTATACGGGTGTGACAACACCGGGCAGGTTTCTTTTCTTCAAATCTTACTCCGCCGTGTGTAGCATGTTATGAAGTTCTTCGTATGTGGCTTGCATCAAATGCATATGGAAATTTATTACAATGCCAGCAGAAGAACTAGGCAAAGAAGACATAATCAAATTACGGCCCAGCCGTTCATCAAACATAATTCCCTGTCATTCCAGATATCAAATATGGTCAATCATGTTCAAAACATGAGTGCTGACAGCTCCTCCCTCTATGAGTTCAGCACAGAAAAATTATTTAGACCTTCGATAAAGTTTCATCTCTTGATTTGCCTTGAACAACTCATTGAGTGTTCGCATGATGCTCCAAGCATCTGGTACTTCAATGTACTGTCTCAGCAAATCTGGAACCATCGATCCCAAGATGTAGGATTTCACCTTCACGTTATCATCCTTCCATTTATCAAAAGTTTCTCCCTCTCCTGGAGTGGATTCAGGATCGATATCAACAGGCAGTGGATTGATCGTGACATAAGTCAACTTTCCATACTCCAAGATAAAACGTATGTTCATTTCCCATTCGAAATAGTTATCGGCTCCTTTTAGCTTATAGGAATCCAAAATTTTCATCAATGGATTAGAGGCAGCCATCTACAAGACAATATTTTTTAGTATTAGCAGAACAATTTTCATTTCAAAAGTGATAACACTAATTGATTATGGAATTTTAAATCTATTAGTGCCCTCCCAATACTTTACGTAATTCTGTAATCTCCCTTAACAGAAAAATAGAAATTTGACTATCAAAATTTCATAGCGGGAAATGGATCCCATGACATTTATTCCAGCCTCACACTAATGACGATATTGACCTTTGTAAACTCATTAGGTAGACCTCCAAGGTCAATCACATTCATGTGACTCCTAGTTTGGTCCTGAACCGTTTCTTATCCTTACACTAATGACAATATTGGATTAAGACATGTTTTAGGTGTATACTTGTCAATGTGCACTAATGAGCTTCGTATGTACACCCTCACACTAATGACGATATTGGGCGACTACGTTGACTCATCACGCAACATCTAATGTTTTACCGAGACGACCTTAGTTCCGAGCACTGATACCCTCACACTAATGATGATATTGGATATAAGTAGTAAGAACTCATTCATCTCCGTATTGACAAGACGGTCCATCCAATAATGCTCCAACATTATTAATACTATTACTTAAAAGTAATCACCTAATCCCGGGAGATTTATGACAATCAAGTCATTAACTTAATTAGGTCAAAGTTTAATTTAAAACATGTTATACATATACAATATGTCTTATGCATAATTATATTAAAATTACTATGGCATATATTCAAAACATGTGTTGTGTGGTTAAGCCTTTGCTACTGATACCATTCTATTGGGCAGTTGTGGAACCCCTAGGGTCGAATCGGTGCCCCGGGCAGTGGAAATGGGTCTAACCCGTGAAAATCAAGTATAGGTGTAATTTTAAATTATTTAATGAAATACTATATTCCATTACGAGTGTATATGAAAAAACCGGGACTGAATCGGAGTCCAGAAACTCCAGTACAAGCCAAACAAAATTGCCGCGCGTGCAGCAAGTACGCACTCGCTACAGTGCGCGGGCGCACTGTGCACGCAGAGTGCACCAGCCGATTTTTTTTAATTTCATTTATTTCTCACTCTATTGAGCTGAAGGGATTAGGGTATTTTACCCTAATCTCTTCTGGTCCTCCCAAAACACCTCAAAAACACCAAAAAGTAATTTTTAACATCAAAACCAACATTAACACATGTTATAGAATAAAAATCAAGTTTTTCAAAATATCAAATATTGTTACAAAAACATAAATTTATTCTAAATACGCACTTGAGTAAATTTTGAATCCAATACACAAACAAAATTAGAATTCCAATAAGAAATATCTCGTGAATTATTCTAGGTCACCCAAATATGGTCAAGTGATTCTAGAATGGTAGCCATAGCTCTAAGCTTTAATCAAGAGTTCCAAACTCTAAATTATTTTTATTTCTAACATAAATATTTTGACCCAATTACAAGCATATTGTGTTTATACTTCCAAAGCATCCTAACGTAATTTATTAGCCTTATTTCAACATTAAGCTATGTGATCATGCATCTAATACATAAAAGAACATAGCTTAGGAGAAGATCAAACATTACCTTAGTAAGCTTGATGCAAGATCTAATCTACTTCTCATTTGTTGAAATTATTGGAGAACCTCCAAGGTGTGCAAGCTTGACTTCAAGATCCAACCTTGATTTCCAATGCTAGCAAGCTTCACTTCAAGAACCAATCTTGATTTCTCCTAGATGAAATGTTGTAGAGACCTCACAAGCTTCTCTAAACACTTCTCTAACTTAGGCTAATTTCTCTAAGAATTTGCTTGTATTTGTACTTATGTATAGCTTACTCAAGCTTTTGCTTATGCTTGTACTTGTAATTAAAACCTTCGTAAAGCTTGTTATTTATAGCAAAACTTAGGAAATTTTTAATTAATAAAAGTTGTAATCAACTTTTAAGTGGGCTTAATATAATTTGTCCAAATATGTATAATCTTCATTGTCTCCCACTTTAATTTAATCAAATTAAATCAAGCCAATGATTAGGAAATAGATTAGTTAAATGTTTGCCACCTTGATTTAATCCAATTAAATCAAGCCAAAACCACATATTATTACATATTTACAATTACCATAATATCCTCAAATGGTAGAGATAATTATGATTTTACAATTAAGCCCTTGTGTAATAATATTTGATTATCTTAGTTGATAATTATAATATCGAATATTATCTTTTATCAAAAATAATCGGCTACCCAAGTGCTCAACGAGTACACTTCATATTGGGACTCTCTAAGTTCAGACATGTTCGTCATATAAGCCTAGCTAATATGTACGCAATTCGGCCACCTCCGAATTCGCGAAGAACACGAATGACCTTTCTGAACTATACAAGTCGGGGTCATCACATATGTTTAATAATCCCTCCGTCGTAGGCTATCCGAGTTGTGCTTAGGAAACATAGAACATACCGTCAAGTTTCTGAGGCACATATCTCATGTCGACATGTCCACGATTCTTTACAACTGATGCGATCTACCCTAGGTGATCGACTTTGGCTAAAGTCTTTAAGAATCATGACTTACTCACATGGATACCTAAACCCCTTATGGTACACATATGGGCCGACGGATCCTATCTTGCTTCCCATTTGATTACTAAGTGCATCGGTCCATACCCAATGAACATCTAGAGGCCAGACCATGAAAGGTTTCTGACATACATGGCATCAAAGTGTGGAGGATCTCACACAAAATCAATGTTATCCTATAGTCAAAGGATTACATATGCTACTCGACTCGAGGGGATTCTTATTGACGGTGGTGTGTACTTCCAACTATCAGGAATCGTCTGTGAGTCATTCAGTATTCGCTTCAACGAATACCCATATGTCTATACGAGTTTCCAAAACTCATGGTACATCGGGTTAAACCATTGGAACTCTAATTCCAATATACGACATGTGCTAGTCTTCTAGGTTATAGGAATTCGACTATATTTCAAAACCAACGACTAGGAATATTAACTTTAAGAATAGTTTACACCTAGTGTCAAAACTATTCTAAGTCGATGTCATTCTTAGCATGTCTATACATCAATCTAATATGCATAATGACAATACCATTAATAAGGTATGAAATGAAAAATATAGTTATTTTATTAATAAATAATAAAATGTACAATTCGGATTGGCACTCCAAGCACCAACTCCATCAACTATATCTTACTTTACCTTCTTCTTTTCTTTAAAGATTTAATACTTTTTCCGATTTCCTAGACGGTCACTCATTTCATTATTGCTTCCACCCAAGCACGCTTAACTTGTAAGGTTCTGACCGAATTTGATGCACTCATGGTAATATGGTCATACCCGCAACTACTCCAATTTTATCATTAATCCTCAATAACCGCACCTGATCTGTATAGGAAATTTATACCAAGAAGTACATTTGTGCCTAAGTCATACTGGTGTTATTTAACTTCAATGAATATATATATGAATCAGTCACAGATATGGCTTCCACTTCTCTAAGGACATTTGTGTCTCCTGTAGCTAGGTTCCTTTACGTTCTATCTTAACTATGGTGTAAATGTATACAACAACAATCTATGTCGCTATTAAAATGATCGTACTTGATACTTCCTTAGCTATACCTACTCATTCCGACTTTAACATTCATTCTCATGATTTACCTATTTAACTCTCTTTTTTCCTTTGTTAAGTTTCAACTACTATCAGTTCCAATATTCATATTCCCGTATCTTTTATCTATCTTTGGGGCTTAGGATCTCGCAGTTCGTGATCAGGCTCTTTATATTCTTTAAGTTTACCATCACAGTTTCTGATACTTTCTAAAATCAAAATACTAATTCTTGTCACCTCTCTGACGGTCTTCTTCTAGTTGGCCAAATTTCTAGTAGCAATGAATCTAAGGACGTACAGTTGCTTCCAAGCTTTGGTCAACTGCCTTCTATATTGACTTGTTTTTCTTGCCTAGTTACACTCTAGGATATCCCACTTTTAGTTATCCTCATGGTCTTATTCGGTCAGGTGTTGTCCTAGTCTCGACAATATTAGAGTACTTAGTTTTCTTGGTCATCTTATATTATACTTAAATAAATTCGTTTTACGTCATCCTAATCACTATCCGTAGCGGTGCGTTGCGAAGGGAGCATATGGCTATACTCATTACCCTTCTTCCAACTCTATGCTTAATGGAGCTTCGGTCTCACGCTAGCGCTTAGAGGTTCGCTGCTATGTATTCCACAATGTACCCAGTTGATACCTTTCTCCTTCAATTTCTAAATGGAAAAGTTTATTGTTATTCATCCTTTGTCATGTCTAATGCTATTGCTCACGTGTGCCTGTCATTGATTGACCAATGCTTTCTCATTTCATCGCTTATCTAGATAGTTCCTCTTTTTAAATCTTTTACTTAGAATTCTTTTCCTCTTCTTTCTTACTTTATTTTATTCCTGGAACTTCTGTGATCTATATCTCTGTTTTCTTATCCTAGGGGTATTATCTTTTAAATGTGTCTTATCCTGCCTTATAAGACACTATATTAAATCACAGATTTACTTGTTTCGGGTTAGTATTTCGAATTCTTGACACGATTCATAAATGGGTTGAATCTGCATGGCACTATTTTGACATGAAATGCTAACTCAAATTGCGAACTCTAGTTTCAATATACAAATAGATGAAGCAGTATTCTCCTGTTATCAGAACCATTCTTTGGAAGAGTCTATGAATAATGGATCAAGACTTTTAAGACTGAACCCCGACTATTTTTTTTGGAATTGGAATAACGTAAATTCAGCACCCCCTAAAAACATCAATTGAAGGAGTGGAGGAGGCGCATATCAATTGCATATATGTAGCTATGACTCTTAACTTCAGGCGAAACTGACAAAAAAAAAAAAAAAAAACTGTACAAATCAATAAAATCACTTAGTAGACATATCTACGTCCAATAGAATTTGTACATGAATTCAGTGCTTATATTCAATAGAATTTGTGTATGAATTTAATGTTTTTCCTTCAAAATAAGGAGAGTAATATGCAATTGGGATTTTAAAAGACTATTTTGGATTAAATAAGTCTTGTGTTATTCAATTAAGATTATTAAATAATCTAAAAAATCATGTGGTATTCCATTAATACTATTATGATTTTTTAAAGAGGGTGTTCAAATCTAGTGGTATTCAATCAAGACTTTAAACCAGTAATAAAAAGTTTTATGGTATTGAAAAACTTGCTTATTTTGAAGGATTTTTTTTTTTTTTTTTTTTTGTAATTGTGTTATATGTGTAATTGTGTGAGACTTTTTAGTGGAAAATATAAATATTAAACTTTATAAAAAAAATTTACCCTAACCTATCAGACTTTTGACATGAGATTTTTTTGGCAGTTAGAGAAGAGAAGATGAACAGACATGTTAGCTCTTCGTGAACAAGGTACTTGCTTATTAGTGATTTCTTCTTTTTTCAGCCTGCATAGTTCAGTTTCTCTTTTCTTTTATACAGAAAAAAGCCAAAGCTTCTAGTTTAAATTTCTTGTTAAAACAGATCCAAACGCATTGCACTGAAACCAAAGTTAAGTAAACAATGGCTATGAACGCTCACACTGTTGAAAATATTAAAGAAATAAAAAATAATTATTTCAGTCTTTTATTTTTGATAATTTTTAAATGAAATTATTTATTTGTTGATTAAAAAATTAGAAACTGATTAAGGTAAATTCAAATTCTAGCTTAGATCTATGTGTTTTCTGTAAATTTAATTGAGGTTAATTTTGGCTGAAATGAGTTTAGGGATTTCCGTTGAAATGTATATATTAATTAGCTTGTGTTTATAATAGAAGATGATTTTTTGAAGCACGATGATGTAGTTTTGTTAACTTCAAGCTTGTAATTTGTTGAACCCTAATTGTTGGATTAATGAGTGTCGATTTCTGTTGGGTTTTTGTTGCAGGCCTACGTAAGAAGCATTAACAAGAGCTTGAAAATCTTACACCAATACAATTATTATTTTGCAGGCTCGTATATATTTTTTATATACATATAATTTAAATGGGTGATTCAGAACAAGGAAATAACAAAGGAAATAGTAAAGAGAAATAGAACTATGAATTTTGGACCATGGATGATACAAATAAGTTAGGATGATTTATTAATATTTTGATCATGTTGGGTTTTGTTGAACTATTTTTTTTGTTTGTGTTATTTTATTTCTACTTTGGTTGAACTATTATTATTGTAATTTGGTTAAACTATTTTGGTACTTTGGTCAAACTATTTGGATTTTAATTTGCTTGAACTATTATTATTGTAATTTTCAAAAAAAAAAAAAAAAAAAAAAGAGAAAGACAGCCTCTTGTGTTAAATAAATGAATAACTATTGGTTCTATTCCATATAATCTCGGTTCTAAAAAAGTTACACTTTGATTCATGCTCATTCAAAAATAAAATATACTTGTAAATATTGAGGCATCCCCACCTAACCATGATAAAAAATTTAGCATTGACAATTCAGTTGAGGGTGACTTGGACGGAAATGGTATAAGAAAAGAATATGTCATTGAACTATATAAATATTGTTCATAATCCGATTAAAAGTTGGTTGGTTAGCATCATAAAAGTAAAAAATATATGTATGTGGCCCTTTCAAATCTTATAAATTCTTAAGATATAAATATTTTAAAATCCAATAAGTAAAAAATCATGATTAAAAAAATTGTAATAAAATCTTGCAAGTCATTATATTCTTAAATAGTCTTTTAAAATCCACTTGACTTATTTATACATAAATAATCTTTTAAAATCTCAATTGAAGTGAAACATTAATATAATTAAAGAATTAACCTTTGGTAAAAAGAATACATGGGTTTTAACAGTTTTCTATTAATTACTTTTGTTAACATTACTGTTATAAATTTTATTGAAAAAAAAACTTAATGTCATAAAATAAGAGCGAAAAAGAGAAGAGAATACCTTGTAAAACTGCGAGCTTTTCTTATTAATTCTTAATGAATGATTTTTGATACCAAAATACAAAGAGTGTTCCTCTATATTTATAGGGAACAGTTGTGGATGGATAAGTTACAAAATAATAATAATTACAAGATAAAGATTAAGTAGTTGAGATCATCACAAATTACAACACTCCCCCTTAAGCCCGACTACTTTAGTCATACATAATTTGTTTGACTTCTGAGCGGAATAATATTGCCTCATTAAAACCTTACCAGTAAAACCCAGTGGGACAAAACCTGGACGAAGGAAAAAAAGTACAATGCACTTGTGTCATGTCAATGAATATGCTCCCCCTGATGAGAGATATCATCAAGATAATTTACTAAGTCGACGCATGCCAATACTATATACAAGCTTCTCAAATGTTGATGTCGGTAAAGATTTTGTAAATAAGTCTGTAAAATTATCGATTGATCTTATTTGCTTGACATCAATTTTCTTGCTCTGCTGGAGCTCATGAGTATAAAAGAATTTAGGTGAGATGTGCTTGGTTCTGTCTCCTTTGATATACCTTCCTTTTATTTGTGCAATACATGTGGCATTATCTTCATATATCACTGTTGGAATATTTGTGGCAGAATTTAAGTTGCATGTGCTCTGAATGTGATGGATAAGTGACCTTAACCATATACACTCTCTGCTTGCTTCATGTAGTGCAAGTATCTCTGAGTGATTGGATGAGGTAGCAACAAAAGATTATTTTGTAGATCGCCATGAAATTGATGTATTATTATAGGTAAAAACATATCATGTTTATGAACGTGCCTTATGAGGGTCAGAGAGATATCATGCATCAACGTAACCAACAATGCCTGATTTTTGTGTTAGCTCATTTGAATAAAATAATCACAAGTCTTTAGTGTCGTGAAGATAACGAAAGATATATTTGACGTCATTCCAATGTCTTCGAGTTGGCGCAGAACTAAATCTTGCCAATAAATTAACAGAAAATGCAATATCAGGTCTGGTGCATTGAGCTAAATATAGCAATGCACCAATTTCACTAAGATACGGAACTTTTGGACCAAGTATCTCTTCATTATTTTCTTTAGGACGAAATTGATCCTTTTTAGGATCGAGAGATCGGAATACCATGGGAGTATTTAATGAATGAGCATTATCCATGTTGAAACGTTTGAGAATCTTTTCAATATATGAAGACTGATGGATAAATACTCCGTTAGTTTTATGCTCGATCTGCAAGCCGAGATAATATTTTGTTTTTCCCAAGTCTTTCATCTCAAAATCTCTTTTCAAATATTCAGCAGTTTTTAGAAGCTCTTCAGGAGTTCCAATTAAGTTCATATCATCGACATATACTGCTATAATAGCAAATCCAATTTCGGACTTTCTAATAAATACACATGGGCAGCTAGGATCATTTATATATCCTTCTTTCATCAAATATTCACTCAAATGATTATACCACATGCGTCCAGATTGTTTCAACCTGTAAAAAGATCTTTGTAACTTGATTGAACACAATTTACGATCCTTTGATTTATATACTTTAGACATCTTCAATCTTTCGGGGATTTTCATGTAAATATCAGTGTCAAGTGACCCATACAAATATGTTGTCACTACGTCCATATGACGCATGTCCAATCTTTCAGAGACTGCCAAACTGATTAAAAATTGAAACGTAATGGTATCCATCACTGGAGAATACGTATCCTCATAGTCAATACCTAGTCTCTGCGAGAAATCTTGTGCAACTAGTCGAGTTTTATATCTAATGATTTCATTATGGTCATTACGTTTTCGTACAAACACCCATTTGTAACCAACGGGTTTGACATCTTCAGATGTTTGGACTACAGGTCCAAATACTTCACGTTTGGCTAAAGAAGTCAATTCTGCTTGAATTGCTTCTTTCCATTTAGGCCAATCGTGCCTTTGTCTACATTCATCTACAGTTTGAGGTTCAAAATCATTTTCAATTTCAGTAGCTACTGTATATGAAAACACGTTGTCGATGGTTATTTCCTTTCGATCCCATAGTTCTCTTGTATAAGTATAATTTGTAGACTTTTCCTCATTTTTGGAATTTTGAGCCTCTTCAGGGGTTAGTATCTCTTCAGGGACTATCAATTCCTCTGGAACTGGTGATTGAGAAGATGTGGGTATAGTCATTGCTCGAGCATTATTTTCAACAGGATCCGAATCTCTCATTTTCCTCTTCTGGGGAATAATATCTTTAGAACCAAGTAGTCTACCACGTTTCTGATGTGCAATAGATGATTTATTAGATGCATTTACACTAGATTTTTCAACAGGAACAACCACCCGGACTGGTGTATTAGCAGCTGGTATATGTGACTTGGTTACTTTTGCAGCATCTGTAAATGCATCTGGTAATTGATTTGCAATTTGTTGCAAATGGATAATCCTTCGCACTTTATTTTCACATTGGCCGGTGCGAGGATCTGAATGAGACATGGTAGGAAATTTCCAAGAAAGTTCATGCCTTGCTTCAGGAGGCTCTTTCTTTTCCCCTAATGATGGAAAAATTATCTCATCAAAATGACAATCTGCGAAACGTGCGGTAAAAAGATCACCCGTTAAGGGTTCCAAATATCTAATAATAGAAGGTGAATTAAAACCAACATATATCCCCAAACGACGTTGAGGTCCCATCTTTGTCCGTTGTGAGGGTGAAATTGGAACATATACAACACAACCAAAAGTGTGTAGATGAGAAATATCTGGTTGGTGACTAAGAACAAGTTGGATTGGAGAATATTAATGATAAGTTGTGGGTCTAAGGCGAATTAATGCAACTGCATGGAGTATATCATGACCCCATATAGAAATTGGTAATTGAATCTGCAACAATAAAGTTTGTGCCATTACCTGAATGTTAAGGATATGCCTTATACCCAACTTGTGGATGGGCTATATGTACATGTATTTGCAATATTTTCATTAATTAATAAAATGGAAATCTTTATTATACGTGTCTTACATAAATTATATGAATCATCAAACACTGTAATAAAGCCCTTGGAGTAATAAGATGATGGCTTCCACGCCTTATGAGAATCATTACTCTCAAACGTTCCTAGTCATAGTTTTGTGAATAATCTGGGCGTTCACAAAGTAGAGAGACTAACATGATAATATGATCCGCCCTTAAGTGGGGTAGCCGATCTCATAGGCTACTAGCGGAGATCTGTCCGCTTGGTGTATCACATGGATGCATGAGTTGCTCGTGTCCATTGAACTGACCGCTGAAAGTTTTCACATGGAGTGTTTATCTCATGTGTCTGTGAGAACTTTCATGTATCGATTGTATGACTAGTCCTTAGACTTGAGGTCTTTACAATCTTATGTGTGGATCAAATGACTTTGACATTCTCCTTCCCCGGTTCAAAAGATGCAGTCATAAAGGTATGATAGGGTTATTTGTTGAAACACATGAAGTTTGTAAAGATACAACAGAGAATCGCAACTCTCTCGGATAATATTTTCTTATAAGAGTAGTATTTCAGTTCGCGGGTTGATATGTGTGATCAGTGCTTGAGACTGTGGCTGCAGCGGAAGAATCATGTGAGATTCTTGGGTTAGCACGATTCATGACACTATCAACATCATACCTTTGACTATATGGGTAGACACTTTCCATACCCTAGGTCAAACAGTGGGGATACAGTGAGGCGAGAGACCGTATCATATGTAAATCGCATACAGAATGGGTATATATCTTTCCTTCTCATTTGGATGCTTTGGAATGTTGCTAGATGTCAACATTGGTCATTGAAATCGAACGACCATCTGATCGGAGGATAATTTATGTTCAATAAAATTATCACGATTCATTTCATGTCCAACTTGAGGGGAACCCAAAAGGTCACACACAAAAAATTTGAAATCAATGGTTAACAGTGCACAATACAAATTTAACAGCATATATAATTGCTGTAGGAATTGTTCATAAATGGTTCAATGTGTTTAATTATTGAACATATCATTTATGAGGTTCCAAAGTGGCTTAGGGATTGGTGAATGACGATAGGGGCACTTTGGGAATTGGAAAAATGAATAAGAAAAAAAAACATGAATAGTAAATTTATTTTATTTTTTATTTATTTTATTTTGTTTTGAATTCCAATTCGGCCCAAACTCTTATTAGGGTTTTATAATCTCATTAAACCACTATATTAAGATCCAATGGCTAAGATTTAATTAGCATTTATCCCACATCGGATTCTTAATTAATTTTGTTGTCTTTGGAGCACCTATATAAACCCAAAGAATATTTTACAAATTTTTACACCAAAACCTTTCATATCTTGGGTTTATATAAGTGAGCAACTCTAAAGTTTAAGAGTAAGTCACTGATTTTGAGGATCCTTAAGTCTAATTGACTAGAGGAATCTCAAGTTAAAAGTTTTGAGGTATTTACCTAGGCTAGCACCAACGGCAAAATACCCGTGCACTCAAGGCGTAGCCTTGTCGTTGAGTTTTGGCTTTGGTGTGTGCACCTTTAGAGGCCACACACTTGGGTGGCTCTTTGGAACGTGGAAGAGCTTGCTGAGTTCGAGAAAAGCTTGTAGATTGGAGGGAGGACTGGAGGAGTCTTCGGTTCAAGTAAGTCTTTTTCTTTCTTTATTTTAATTAGAGTTCTTATGATAGTTAGCATGTTTAGGTTTATGTTCTTTGCATGTTTTATGAGTTTTTATGCTTAGAATATATAGTAACATGCATAGACTTGTAGAATAATCAAAACAAATGGGTCTTGGGCAAAGTGATAGCAACATCATAATTTTTAATTTTCCACTGCGCACTCGCAGCCGCTTCCCAACACTGAATTCGCTTGATCAATGATTTTGCCAATCCATTTTGTGTATGTACATGTGGAACTGGATGTTCAACATCGATTCTGACTGATGTACAGTAGTCATCAAATGTCTTGGATGTAAATTCACCAGCATTATCTAGTCGTACAGTTTTGATTGGATAATCTGGAAATTGTGCCCTTAATCTAATCATTGGGGCAAGTAGCTTGGAAAAAGCAATGTTACGTGTGGACAACAAGCAAACATGTGACCACCGTGCAGACGCATTCTCAAAACCATAAAATAACGGAAAGGTCCACTTAGTGGATGTATTAGTCCACAAATGTCTTCTTGAATCCTTTGTAAGGATGATGGGGATTCAAGGGCAATCTTAGATGGAGATGGGCGTATCACAAGTTTACCTTGTGAGCAAGCGGTGCAATTGATCTCATTTGTCAATATAATCTATTGGTTCTTTAATTTATGCCCATTAGAATTTTCAATTATTCTACACATCATCGTAGCTCCTGGATGACCAAGACGATTATGCCATAACATAAACATCTTTGGATTATTGAACTTCTGGTTCATCACTACATGACTTTCTATTGAATTTATGATTGTATAATACAATCCAGATGAGAAAGCTGGAAGTTTTTGTAGGGGTTTTAGGGGCTAAATCCGGTAACGCAGCGGAAGCGGCGGAAGATCGTATCTTCCGATTTCAAAACTTTTTCTCGGATTAATTAAATAAACATATTTATTTAATTATCCAATAATCAAATTATGAAATAAAATTCAAATAAATCATATTTAAGTGAATTTACCAAATTACCCTTACTTTAGTATTTTGTCCATTTTAGTCCGAAATTGATCTAATCAATTTTGAATGATTCTAAATCATTTCTAAGATGAACTTAGCATGTTCAAAACATCAAAACACCAAAAGCAACCAAATCCCCAAATTTTATCATCCTTGGCCGAATGCTCCATTTGGTGCACATATTGACCATTTGGTCATTTCATGCTTCAAAACTCATCCAAATGAAATCCAATCAACATGAAACTTTGCATGCATCATATACACACCCAAATTCTCAACATATATGAAAACCCCCAAATTTGGAATTGGTCATGAACCCTAATTTTTCAATTTCTTCAAATTGGACAAATTAGACCAAATTGGTTAAATCAACTACTTCAATCATGTTTCTTCCATCCAATCAAAGTCTCAACACAATGAAACAACTCAAGATAAAATCTAGGTCATCTAAGAGTGGTTCAACAACTCTAGATTAGCAACAAGGTTTCCAAAACCATAAAAGAACACTTATTACTACAATAGCCATAAGCTTCCTTCATCATACATGCTTTACAATTTCACCAAAACTTCCATCAACAAAAACACAAGGAATAAAGAAAGAAATAACCTAAGAACATCATATGTTAAAGCCTAGATCCTAAGGAACATTTTCCTTTCTAATAGCAAGTTGGAAAAACTCACTAAAATCCAAGCTTTCTTTGATTTCTTCTTTCTTTCTCACAAGCTTCCTTTGCTTCCATTAATGGAGTTTTTGTCAAAGTGAATTAGGTTATCAAATGAAAGTGAAATGAAAACTATAAATACTTGCTACACTTTTAGCCTTGGCCGAAATTGGCCAAGCCAAATGCAAGAATAATAATTTCAATTTCATTTGACATTTTATCTTATCAACTTTAATAAATATCTAAAAACACTTTAAAGATATTAATACAAAGTCAAAAAAAGCAACCAAAAGAAATATAACTCTTATATTCTAAGGTCATGGCCGAAATTAATAGAAAAATAAAGGAAAAAGATATTTTCATTTTCAAACAATTTTTGAACAAATATCTTAAGAAGTCAAAATCAATTTGACAACCTTTTCCTTTAATGTATAAGTCAACAATTGCA
Organism: Zanthoxylum bungeanum; assembly: GCA_019454045.1. NCBI lineage: Eukaryota > Viridiplantae > Streptophyta > Magnoliopsida > Sapindales > Rutaceae > Zanthoxylum > Zanthoxylum bungeanum. Next base: position 141,950 of record SKCR01030894.1, read on the forward strand.
ACTTATAATCATTTCCTAACTTTATCATTTGGTGATATATTTATATTTTAATTATATTAATCATTTAACGATTAAATAATTAAATAATTAATTAAATACAAATATATCAAATATATGTATTATATTTACTTTAAATATCTCAAATACATATATTGATGATATATGTCAAATACCTTTATTTGACTATTTATTAATGTGTATTTAATAATATCATATATTAAATACAAATACACATTAATTAGGAAATGATGGTTCGGCCCGTTCGCATGTATTTTTCGTTTAACGATTAAACGATTTATAAATAATCATCATTATTCATAAATGTTGCTCTAGTGCTCTACGAGTATGTTTCATTATTGAGACTCTCTAGATTCAGGTATATCCGTCATGAAATCCAATTTCATGTACATAATCTATCCACCCGTAGATTATGACGATCACGGATAAACTAGCTGAATCATACAGGTCGAGGTCATTGCATACGTATAATCCCTCCGTCACAGGTATCCAGATAATCCCAGAGATATAGATGTAAACGTCAAATCTCTATAGGTATTATCTCGTCGACGTATCTATTAGCAATCTCTAAATAACACTCGGAACTTACTTCCGATGTATACTGTGGCCACAGATTTAACAGACTGCTAATAATATATGGACTATGGAGGATGTCTCATACATCCACAGTGGTGTCTCAAGTCGAAGGACCACTATGCTACTCAACCGAGAATATTCTTATTGACGTTGGCGTACCATCCATTAAGAATCTTCGGTGAGCCGTTCAGTGTTTATCCACTATAAACACCTACACGTCTATACGAGTCTCCATAGACTCATGGTTCATTGGGATAAACCATCGGACCAAGTCTCGATATACGACATGTACTGGTCTCAACGGATTTGACTAACCGACCCGTGTTAGCAAATCTTGACCAGGAACTATGTTTGATAATATACATATAGCAGTGACACTTCCCAATGTCAATTACAAACTAACTTTGTAACTGTGTACTGCATTATATATTATCGGGCCTTTGTCTAATATATACATATCACTAAACCACATTAGTTTCAATCTAATCGTAATCAGATCGAATACGTATATAGGAACAAGAGGTGCAACCATAAATAAGTAATATTATGGAATAAGGGGATGTTCGTATTCATGAATTAGACATAAATACGGCCTGGATTGGCGCTCTGAGCACCAACCCCAACAGTTTTTCTAATATGTATTTCTTACCTGAGATGTTTTTGGTAATACATATATACTCTATATTATTTTCATCTAAAGTTTCAATATGATACCAATTTCAAGGAATATCCTTGAAACTTAGCAGATTTCTACTGGACCTGCCTGAATATAGAGCATTTTCAATGCATAATTTTGTTCCACTTGCTAATAAGATTATGGCTCTTCCAGAGTCTTCAATTAGGTCTACAGGCCAAGATATAGTGTTTACATTTCCTTCACGTAATTTTACGTCCAAGAAGTATTTTCTATCACGAATGATAGTGTGTGTAGTTGCACTATCAGCCAAACATACATCACCACATTTATTTTCAAGAACAGATAATTTATTTGTAGGATCCATATCCTTGTAAACAAAGTTTATGTTAGACATCAAATAAAAGATATTAAATAAAATACATCTGATGTGATAAAAAAAATATTCAAATAAAACTTTAATAAAATGCTAAATAGAATTCAATATTCCTAAATCCTAAACCATTCATAAAAAATAAAGTTTATAGTTTAGTCACGATGGACATTTCCATCGCCAATCAGGTGATCAATCATTCCCTCTGGGTCCTCGAAGAAATCAGAGACATCAAGGTGAGTGAAATCTACTGGATCCAAGTCATCGATAAAGTTAGCTTCAGTCTCCTTTCTTTTCTGATGAGTGGTAATTATATCACTATTTCCCACTCATTTGACCTAATATTTTGTATAGTTTCTTGAGTTTTGTGAATATTTTGATGTGTTTTGTGTTATTTTGTAGATAAATAAAGTTTCAGGACTCTCTGGAGGTGATTTGGGCCCAAAACAGTGAAAATTAGACAAAATGGCATTTTCATAATTCTGCGCGTCGCAACGCGCAAGCCTTTGGCGCCGCGACGCCTAACATGCGCCGAACAGTGCTAACGTGTGCCGATTCCACAAGTCAGAATCTAAGAAAATTTGACTTTGCTAACGTGTGTCATGCCACGTGTCATCATCCTACGGTGCCGACAGTCACCATCGCCACATGTCACTCCACCTGTCAGCCACGTCATCGTCCACATCACCGGTTGACCGAGTCAAAATACCACATCATCGCCACGTCATCATCAGCCAATCACAGTGTGCCACGTGTCATAATTTTATGGTGCCGACAGTCACTTTCGCCACGTGTCGCCACATCAGCGTCAATTATTGACTCACTTATCCGTAATTGACACGTGGCGATAAGAATCTGAAATCAGCCAATCAGAAGCCACCATGTGTCGCAATAATTGAACTCACAACCATCTTGCCACGTGTCACCTTATCCAGAATCTGAAGCCGACGAACCAGAAGCTGCCACGTCGATAATCACCAGCGTCGCGACGCTAGCTGGGCATCGCGACGCCGACCCCCTACTGGCACCTATAAATTCAACTCGATTTCAGAATTCAAAGCATGTCTTCCTTGAGTTTTTTAAGGACTTTAAGGATTGCATCTTGTGTGTTTAAGTTTTTGTAATTTAAATTAAGTATTTTCAATTATGCAATTTTACTTTTTGTAATAAAATTCATTTTATTTTATTTTTGTTCTTTTATGTTTAGTAGTTAATTTACCGCTGGGGTAAAAGGTAAAACATTTAATATAATTATTTAGGTAAATCTCACTTAATTATAATTTATAAATTATAATTTAACCGGATTAATTAATGTCAGACGTTATTACCTCCTATATGGTCAGTCTAAATATAAATTACTTTACCGCCTATATGGCTGGTCTTTATGTGACAGATAATTACTGCCTATATGGCTGGTGTAATTGGATTAAATGGATTACCGCCTATATGGCTGGTTTTAAATGTTTAACATTATTAATTCCTGAGAAATCAGAACATAAAATAATTTATATTTTATAATAAGTGAGATTCCTAGATAAGAAATATTAAATGTGGATCCTCTAACCCCAGCATTTTATTTTATTCTAGGGAAGTGATGAAACACAATATTACTAGGCTTAATAATTGATTTAATTATTTATTGGGTAATTCTTTGGTTTACTTATTAAGTCTTAAGCTTAATGCTTCTTGTTGTCTGATCACCAATAAGATTGATGTGGTAAATCTAAAATAAACTTGACAAATGAATTTTAGGTTTCAGCCTTAGACTTAATAGCCCAAGATCTTCCTTGAGGATAGATAACCCTTTAATAGATTTCCTTACAGGATAGACATATACCTGTCGGACGGGGGTAGCCATAATTGGAACTTAATCTTAATGAATTCAGGTAATTTGGTTGACATAGACATATGGTTCAATTGGTTATATTGGGTATTTGCATCTGACCATCGACAGAGGCTTTTGCATATCTTCGTGTTCCAGGTTAGCAAACTGATTTATTACACATAGATAAGAGAATCAATTCATCTTTATATTAATATTGTGTGGAGTCACGACCCTAGATCTTTGAGTCTTTTCTTTTATTTTCCCTAGTATTTTCTTTTGAGTCTGTTTTTATTTTAATTAGCAAATTCACATTCAACCAACCAAAAGCAATCAATTCCATTCTCCCTATAATTAGATACATGTATATAAATAGTGTCAATAATTAATAACAACATTAGGAATTAAGTCCTCGTGGGATCGATATTTTTATGCTACTTGAACGATATGTGCGCTTGCGTTATACGTGTGTGTTTACGCCGGTCAAGTTTTTGGCGCCGTTGCCGGGGACTTATTTTTCTTGAGTTATTAATTTTGAAGCTATCTAATTTACTTTTATCTAATTTTCTTTATTTTTATCTGTAATTTTTATTTCTTTCTTTTCTTTTCAGGTGATTGAAAAATGGAATATTATTGGGAGATTGAGAGATCACGAGCTTTACTAGAAGATACACCCCAAATCTGGGAGGAACAATCCGATTTTCTGAGGCCTGTTGTCCAGCCCAACTATTATCAGTGGATGCTAGAACCAAGCAATACCACATTTGCTCAGCAAGACGCAATGGGGAGATGTGACATATGTAATGGTAACCACCCGAGAGATCATTGTGAGTACAACTACAATCCAGGGTGGCAGAGCTATCAAAATCCTTCAAGGTACGAAGAACCATCATACTTTCCATCTTATCCACCATCCATCTACAATTTTCATCAAGAACCAGAACCATCAGAGGAAGAACAATTGATTCACATGCTCAAAGATTGGTTCGAGGAACGGGAAGCTCAATTTGATGCACAAATTCAGAGTCAAGCGGCGTCTATACAGAGGATGACAGATCAAGTTAGACAATTAACAGATAACCTGAATCACATATCTCACAGAGCAAATTTAGATACTACTGAAGAAGCCTTCGAATATCCTGAGATTCATCATGACATCATAACAGATGAGGAGGCTGAACAGTATCAAGAATCAGAGGTATCAGTTCAGGAGCCTGAACCAACAAAGTCTCAATTTGATTTTTATTATTCTTCTGACTTTGACGAGGATAAAGAAGCTGAGCTATATGTACCAACTGCACCAACAAGGGAGGATGAAACTTTCCATCCTCAAAATGAAGATCTTGGAGCTTCCATTGCACAAATGTTTGAAGAAAATCTACCCGAGCCAGTAAAATCAGAGGATGAAGACCTAAAATCTGACATTTTCTTACATCCTCAGGGTGACACTTATGGAGCATGCATTTCACATATGACAGATGAAGAACTGAACGAGGAAATCCTAAAATACATCTGTGAAGAAAATGTGGAGCAAGAAACAGAGTAAATGGAGGAGCAACTGTCAGACCTTATTGAAGATCCAGAGCATTCAGGCGAAACATCACTGTTTTGGGGAGTACAAATCAAAGATATCGTCCAGAAGCTTGATAGAATGGAACTCCCATTCCAAGTCAAGCATCATACGAGACCTCCTGATTTTATTTCTTTCTTTTCAGGAACCACTGGAGCAACAAAGATTAAAAAGGTGGCACGAGCACTGAATGAGACAAAACTCTTTTTACCACCTTACCGTTGGAAGAGACCCTTCAAAAGCAACGCACATGGGAATGTCTTTAATCAGACATCCAAAATGACGCTGAAACCTCCTTGACGGATGGATTTCAGTCACGTCTGGCTGAAGACGAAAAATTTAGCGCTAGCAGGGAGGCAACCCATGCAATTTGTTGTAATTTCTGTTTTTATATTTTGTGTATACATGTTGTAGAGTTTTTAATTTTGTGTGTTATTTTTGTAGGGAAAAGCACAAACGGAGCATTTTAAGACAGAAGGAATGGTGTTTGGCAATCACAAAGATGAGAGCCAATTCATTAGCGATGCTGAGTAAGGAATGAAATCTTGAGACGCATCCTAATGGATTTATATACCAAACGAGTGGCATATTGCGTACACAATTCCGTTACCTTAATTATTGCTTTGATTTGCTTTTCTGTTGTAATTATCTTTATTTTCATAGACAGAATCCAGACTTTTTGACCGTTCACGATTTCTTTTATTGTTTAACAATCGTCCTTTGGAAGATACTAGTGCTATTATTACTCACCCTTTTCAGGTGTTGTAAATTCAACTCATCATTGCACTTTTGAAGACATCCAGAGTAAAACATGGAAGCCACTTCAAGAAGACGAGTTGAAAACATCTATGTGTTTTGCGGTACTAGTGTTGGTACTAAGCCACAATACGTAGAAGCAGCACAGGAATTGGGTCGAGTCTTAGCTGCAAGGAATATGCACTTAGTATATGGCGGTGGCAATCTTGGACTAATGAGGATCGTTTCAAAGGCCGTACAGGAAGGAGGCAGTCACGTTTTGGGAATCATCCCAAAACCCTTGGCAGAGGCAAATCTTATTGAACCATCAAACGGAGAGGAACTTATTGTGCCAGGTATGTCCGAGCGACTAGTGGAAATGATTAACCGTGTTGATGCTTTTATTGCTTTGTCAGGTGGCTTGGGCACATTGGAGGAAATTTTTATAGTGCTATCTTGGGCGAACCTGAACATACACTATAAACCACTTGGACTGTACAACGTTGATGGATTTTATGATTTTCTTTGTGTGTTTCTTGATGATGTCCGGAGAAATGGGTTTGTGTCAAAACCTTTAAAAGAACTCCTCTTTACTGCCAGAACTGCTCCGGATTTAATTGACCAAATCTTAGCTTATGAACCACAAATTGACCCTATCCTTTCAAAGATAAATTGGTCCGATGACGATCGTGGTAAGAGGCGTCGAATTAATCTGGATCTTAACCTTTAATTTCCTGTAGAATTTCAGCTAACCAGGTATTATCTTCTAAACTCTTCTTCTACTATTTAAGACATTGGGGACAATGTCTCATTTAGGTTTTGGGGAGGGAATTAGTTGATCAGTACCTTGTTTTTAGTTTGTGTGTTATTTTTATTTTTAGTCCAAAATTTTTCGAAAAAATACAAAAATTTTTCAAAAATTACAAAAATATTTTGTGTTTTTGTGTTTTTATTTTGACTAAAAAGGTGAAATTGGTAAGAGATAGCTGAGTAAGGAGTTTTCACTCCTGAGACGTATCTCAAACCTATTTCGGAACAAGTTAATTTTTGTTTATTTCATTTTAAATTATTTAATTTGTGAATTCTCCATAAAACTGACGAAAATGGATCTTCATATGCTCAGTTAGCAGATATTATCAACATGCATTGTAACATACGGACATGAGCTAAAATTGAAAAGTTTGTAATATTCAGTGCTCTAGTTTAATTGGAGGAAGCATCTCAAAAAGTGATGGAGTAAAAAAAAAATCTGAGATCCGAGTTATTAAGTCTGTAAGGGTTTTTAACACCTAGTGCCCTAAAGTCAACTGGTTTGGGATTCACTGGCCCAAAGCTCGCTACATGGATCAAAGATGCTGCAAAAATATAAAAATCTGAAGTCTGAGTAATTAAGTCCGTAGGGGTGTCTTAACACCTGGTGCCCTAAAGCCAACTGGTTTGGGAGCCACCGACCCAACACTCGCTACATAGATGGAAGATATTGTATATAAATAAATAAAAATCAAAGAAAAAAATCAAAAAAATCAGAAAAAAATTATTCCATTGCTACAAAAAGGTGTGAATCCTGATAAAACTTTAGGACAAAAATATTACTCTCTTATCAACTGCACTTATGACTGTTGTGGGCAAAAATGAGTTGATTAATATTTTGTTGGCTATGTATATGGAGAATTGTAAATATAATCAGAGAATTTACTTATTCTGTAATTTAGAAAGAAAGAAAACAACTAGTAACTTGGAGTAAAAGTTTCACCTGATTAGTCATTAACTTCTTTATTCTCTTTTCGCTTGTCTTTTTGCTTTTGTGTGCATTAGTTTTACTTTCTTTTTACTTTTGTAAAATATTTGTGGGTATCATTGTTGTAAACCCTCACGAGACTACAACTCGTCCACTAAGGACACCTAGGGGTTTAAAGGCTTGTTGCATACGCTAAATGCAACCGTGATCCCTACGAAAGTGGCTTAGTTAAATTTTATTTTAAAGATGTTTATGTTATTTTACTCTATGTTTTGCTCGAGGACTAGCAAAATGTTAGGTTTGGGGGTGTGATGAGTGGTAATTATATCACTATTTCCCACTTATTTGACCTAATATTTTGTATAGTTTCTTGAGTTTTGTGAATATTTTGATGTGTTTTGTGTTATTTTATAGATAAATAAAGTTTCAGAACTCTCTGGAGGTGATTTGGGCCCAAAACAGTGAAAATTGGACAAAAGGGTATTTTCGTAATTCTGCACGTCGCGACGCGTAAGCCTTTGGCGCCGCGACGCCTAACATGCGTCGAACAGTGCTAACGTGCGCCGGGTCCACAAGTCAGAATCTGAGAAAATTTGACTTTGCTAACGTGCGTCATGCCACGTGTCATCATCACAGCTGATCTGCTAACGTGCGTCGTGCCACATGTCATCATCCTACGATGCCGACAGTCGCCATCGCCACGTGTCGCCACGTGTCACTCCACCTGTCAGCCACGTCATCATCCACATCACCGGTTGATCGAGTCAAAATGTCACATCATCACCACGTCATCATCAGCCAATCACAGCGTGCCACGTGTCGTAATTATATGGTGCCGAAAGTCACTTTCGCCACGTGTCGCCACGTCAGTGCCAATTATTGACTCACTTATCCATAATTGACACGTGGCGATAAGAATCTGAAATCAGCCAATTAGAAGCCGCCACGTGTCGCAATAATTGAACTCCCAACCACCTTGCCACGTGTCACCTTATCACCTTATCCAGAATCTGAAGCCGACAAACCAGAAGCTGCCACGTCGATAATCACCAGTGTCGCGACGCTAGCTGGGCGTCGCGACGCCGACCCCTTACTGACACCTATAAATTCAGCTCGATTTCAGAATTCAAAGCATGTCTTCCTTGAGTTTTGTAAGGACTTTAAGGATTGGATCTTGTGTGTTTAAGTTTTTGTAATTTAAATTAAGTATTTTCAATTATGCAATTTTACTTTTTGTAATAAAATTTATTTTATTTTCTTTTTGTTCCTTTATGTTTAGTAGTTAATTTACCGCTGGGGTAAAAGGTGAAACATTTAATATAATTATTTAGGTAAATCTCACTTAATTATAATTTATAAATTATAATTTAACCGGATTAATTAATGTCAGACTTTATTATCGCCTATGGTCGGTCTAAATATAAATTACTTTACCGCCTATATGGCTGGTCTTTATGTGACAGATAATTACCGCCTATATGGCTGGTGTAATTGGACTAAATGGATTACCGCCTATATGGCTGGTTTTAAATGTTTAACATTATTAATTCCTGAGAAAGCAGAACATAAAATAATTTATATTTTATAATAAGTGAGATTCCTAGATAAGAAATATTAAATGTGGATCCTCTAACCCCCAGCATTTTATTTTATTCTAGGGAAGTGATGAAACACAATATTACTAGGCTTAATAATTGATTAATTATTTATTGGGTAATTCTTTGGTTTACTTATTAAGTCTTAAGCTTAATGCTTCTTGCTGTCTGATCACCAATAAGATTGATGTGGTAAATCTAAAATAACTTGACAAGGAATTTTAGGTTTCAGCCTTAGACTTAATAGCCCACGATCTTCCTTGAGGATAGATAACCATTTAATAGATTTCCTTACAGGATAGACATATACCTGTCGGACGGGGGTAGCCATAATTGGAACTTAATCTTAATAAATCCAGGTAATTTGGTTGACATAGACATATGGTTCAATTGGGTTATACTGGGTATTTGCATCTGACCATCGATAGAGGCTTTTGCATATCTTCGTGTTCTAGGTTAGCAAACTGATTTATTACACATAGATAAGAGAATCAATTCATCTTTATATTAATATTGTGTGGAGCCACGACCCTGGATCTTTGAGTCTTTTCTTTTATTTTCCTTAGTATTTTCTTTTGAGTCTGTTTTTATTTTAATTAGCAAATCCACATTCAACCAACCAAAAGCAATCAATTCACTTCTCCCTATAATTAGATACCTGTAAATAAATAGTATCAATAATTAATAACAACATTAGGAATTAAGTTCTCGTGGGATCGATATTTTTATACTACTTGAACGATATGTGCGCTTGCGTTATACGTGTGTGTTTACGCCGGTCACTTTCCTTTTCTTGGATTCTTGGTAAATCTATGAAATCATAACCTTTGACTTATCCTTCATGGACGTTTGATTTTCTTGGCTTATGGTTCTTTCTAGGTCCACAGCTCGTAGGTGAATTTTGGCATCAAAAACCAATGAGAGATAGTTTCTTCTAGAAACTTCGAATGCGGGAATTTGTATGTTTACGAGATTTGACATATTCAAAGTTCATTTAAAAGGTATAGAAAGAAACATAAGTGTCAAGCATATATTTAGAACTAATTGCAAAGTAAAAAGAATATCATGCATATATTTAGAACTTCAAGTTCATCAATATTATATTGTAGATTCAGAACTTCAGGTTCTATGATAGATTTAAAATTGCAGGTTTTAATCTAATGTCTAATTGAGTGAGGTTATAACTTCAGGTTCTTTAATTATAGTGTAATTATAGAACTTCGGGTTTTATAATTATTTTCTAGATTTAGAACTGCATGTTCTAATCTAATAATTAATTAATGAGTTTAGAACTTCTGGTTCTAATCTATCTCTAATAATTAGTCATATTTGAAAGAAACTAAAATAAAAAAATAATGAACAAAAAAAATAGTTTTTATTTTCTGATGTGGATGATCCAAATTAATGGCAACCATATAGCATACTCATAAAAATACATAAAACATAACATAATGAATTATAACTACGGGTTATAATCTTAAGATTGAAATTCAGAACTTCAGGTCTTGAATTAAAACTACGGATTCTAATTTTAAAATTGAAATTCTCACATGATGCCTTATGCTTTTAAAGGCTACGAGGAGAAAAAAAAAAAAAAAAAAAAAAAAAAAAAAAAAAAAAAAAAAAAAAAAAAAAAAAGCATTCGCATGAGCTACATGGCTCCGCTCTCAACCATTGTAATTGATCTCGTCAATTGATCATGATTTTGGCTTCAGGCCATTGGATTGATCAAACCTTTAAAGATGTTTGATCATTATAATCAAAAGTAACCCCGACACTCTTGAACCGAGAATCAAAGCAATGAATGTTAAGAATAACATAGAAAATTAGAATTGCAGTTTCTAATTTTAAAATTCAAATTCAAATTTTAGGTTCTGAATTAGAACTGCATATTCTAAATTTAAGGTTGAAATTCAATCGTTATAATTATTATGAGAAATGATATATGTACTCTATTTTGTCCCAACAAAAATCCAGAACGCAGCGTTTTGATTAAAAAAAATATATTGGTTTACACTTAAACCAGCAGCCAAACACATAATCAAATTGAGCTGTCAGAAGTTGAAGTTAGTTTTTCCGTATGTAGTTATCGTTGGGTCATTCACTCCGTCAGTTTTGCCGGGCCTCGCTGATTGCAAGAAACCCTAATAAAAACCATAACCCCTGTAATCGGAAAAATCAATGGATAAGGGAGAGTTTAACAAGCTTCACACAGCCTCCTAGCAGAACGATCTACTATTATATTCTCTCACTCCCCCACCATCCCTTCTGCACGTGTATATGCTTTTTGACACAGAAAATGAAGAAAGATAGAGAGAAGTTAAAAATTGTTTGGATATTATATTGGAGTTTGAATCAGTTGTGATGATGTAATATGGTTGTTGACTTCTGCAAATGCTAGCAGTTTCTTCAGCAAAACTAGACAATATGATTTAAAATATGACTGAGTTTTAAACTATATTAGAGTTTAAAACCACCAATAATGTCTAAAATATGATTTCATTTTCCTCTTCAATCAATTATCTTTCATCATGAAATAAAAAATTCATAAAATAGAATCAAAAATGAAAAACCCGTGTAGTGACATTTTCCTTAGTAATTACCCAATCCAAAATAGTTTACTATTGCAGCCTCAGGCTGAAATTCTTCTCCAATGGGCATTGCAGGTGCAGCTAATCTTTTAGCCAGTTGACAAAGTGCATCAGGAATCTTCTTATGTGTAAACGAGGATAATTTTTTTTAATCAAAACGCTGCGTTCTGGATTTTTGTCGGTACAAAATGGAGTACATATATCATTTCTCCATATTTATACTATGATGCCTTCACGTGTTTTATTCTAATTTTTATTTTCAACCCTCTGTTGGTTCAATTGAAAGTTCAATTGGCTTCAGGCCATATTTTAAACATAATCATATCACTTTCACCCTAATTCACACCACGACATTGCCAATTTATCATCATCCAAGTATGATCAAAGTATTTGATCAAGTTTGATCATCATCATGACTTGGCTTCAGGCCAAAATTTTGTGATGTAATCAGCTAAAAAAATCTCAATAGAAGCTTATCGTGCTGGTAACGTGTTATAAAATAAAAGCGAAAAAGAAAAGAGAATGCCTTATAAAGCTGCGGGTTTTTCTTATTAATTCTTAATGAATGATTTTTTATACCAAAATACAAATAATGTTCCTCTATATTTATAGGGAATAGTTGTGGATGGATAAGTTACAAAATAATAAAATATGTTGACGGTGGATTTTGGTCTCAGGGTAATACGGGAATATCACCTCCGAGGGAATCCTCCTTCAACTGTGAATTTGTTTGGTTATGCGGGAAACCAAAAGCAAATTTAGCGGAAAACAAAGAAATACGCCAATCAGACAAGGTGATTTAACGTGGTTCGGTGGACTTTGAGATCCGACCTACGTCCACGGACAAGAACAGGGTGGTACCCTTTTTATTACTCAATTACACCTCTCAGGCCTCTCCTTTGCTCTTACAAATCGGAACTTTATGACTCTAATCTCTCACTCTTGTGATGATTTTCAGATGTCCTTTACACATGCTCTACCCTCCTATTTATAATAATACAGAAATCAGACTCCTATTTGCATAAGAAATCCTATTTGTACTCAGTCTTCTTTTCTTGCACGGTTTCCTGATCCGGTAATGCCTTCTTCTTCCGTATTCCCTTTTGGATTCTGACTCCTTCTCCTTGCGAGAGCAGGATATCTTTCTTATCTTATCCATAAGAATGGGGTGTTGTTGTCTTGAACACGGCTCGTTGTCTGGTCGGTCTTCATGAGGTCGGTCATGTCAATCTGTTATGCTGAGAATGTTTCTGCCGACCTTATAGTGCTCGGTCACCCGAACCAAAGTGGTCGGTCTCCTCATGATGTGGTCGGTCTTCTCATGATGTGGTCGGCCTTCATATGATGTGGACCAGAGAAATAATTTACCTTTTTGTCCTTGTCGTGCTGTTTTAAATACTGTAGTGCTTGAAAACACCATCAACATCTGTCCCCTAGTTCTTGGTTCCAACGAGTATGCGAGTTGGTACCGGGAACTATATGAAGAGATGGTGTGCTGATCGCCTTGCTGGTGGTCGCTCCAGAAATCACCGAGAAATTGTTTTTGCCATCAACTAAGTCTTCTGTTTCTATCTTCATATCCTCGGTTTATTGGAGATGTTGACTCTATTCAGAATGATTCTCCACCTCAAAGCAAATTGCTTACTTGGGTCGTTCCATCAGGAGATGAAGTTCCTCTTGTTGTCCAAACTAAAAATGACTCCTCCTCTGTAATATCTGTACCAGAGATTTGGGGGTCCTGACCCCTGACTGATCCAATCTCGATTGTTAGGAGAAAATTTTGCCTCTGAGCTAACGATGATGTGCTCGGTGGCATGTGATTCTGTCTCGAGCAGTGAGAGATGCTCGGGCCTGGGGGAACGTTACGTCCCCAGTCCGAAGGACTGACTCGGTGGGACGCAACCCGACCCCGAGCTGAGAACGACATTTGGACCTGAGGGAATGTTACGTCCCCAGTCCGAAGGGCTGACTCAGTGGGACGCAACCCGACCCCGAGCTGAGAACGACACTTGGATCTGAGGGAATGTTACGTCCCCAGTCTGAAGGGCTGACTCGGTGGGACGTACCCCGACCCCGAGCTGTGAAAGGCACTTGGACCTGAGGGAATGTTACGTCCCCAGTCCGAAGGGCTGACTCGGTGGGACGTACCCCGACCCCGAGCTGTGAAAGGCACTTGGACCTGAAGGAATGTTACGTCCCCAGTCCGAAGGGCTGACTCGGTGGGACGTACCCCGACCCCGAGCTGTGAAAGGCACTTGGACCTGAGGGAATGTTACGTCCCCAGTCCGAAGGGCTGACTCGGTGGGACGTACCACGACCCCGAGCTGTGAAAGGCACTTGGACCTGAGGGAATGTTACGTCCCCAGTCCGAAGGGCTGACTCGGTGGGACGTAACCCGACCCCGAGCTGAAAGAGGTACTTGGCTCTGGGGGAATGTCACGTCCCCAGTCCAAAGGCAGACTCGGTGGGACATCGCCCGACCCCGAGCTATAAAAATCACTTGGTCCTGGGGGAATGTTACGTCTCCAGTCCAAAGGCAGACTCGGTGGGACATCGCCCGACCCCGATCTGTAAGAATCACTTGGTCCTGGGGGAATGTTACGTCCCCAGTCCAAAGGCAGACTCGGTGGGACATCGCCCGACCCCGAGCTGTGTAAAATCACTTGGTCCTGGGGGAATGTTACGTCCCCAGTCCAAAGGCAGACTCGGTGGGACATCGCCCGACCCCGAGCTGTAAAAATCACTTGGTCCTGGGGGAATGTTACGTCCCCAGTCCAAAGGGCAGACTCGGTGGGACATCGCCCGACCCCGAGCTGTAAAAAATCGCTTGGTCCTGGGGGAATGTTACGTCCCCAGTCCAAAGGCAGACTCGGTGGGACATCGCCCGACCCCGAGCTGTAAAAATCACTTGGTTCTGGGGGAATGTTACGTCCCCAGACCAATGAGCAGACTCGGTGGGACATCGCCCGACCCCGAGCTGTTAGAATCAGTTGGCCCTGGGGGAATGTTACGTCCCCAGTCCAAAGACAGACTCGGTGGGACATCGCCCGACCCCGAGCTGTTAGAATCAGTTGGCCATGGGGGAATGTTACGTCCTCAGTCCAAAGACAGACTCGGTGGGAAATCGCCTGACCCCGAGCTGTTAGAATCACTTGGCCCTGGGGGAATGTTACGTCCCCAGTCCAAAGGCAGACTCGGTGGGACATCGCCCGACCCCGAGCTGTTAGAATCAGTTGGCCCTGGGGGAATGTTACGTCCCCAGTCCAAAGGCAGACTCGGTGGGACATCGCCCGACCCCGAGCTGTTAGAATCAGTTGGCCCTGGGGGAATGTTACGTCCCCAGTCCAAAGACAGACTCGGTGGGAATCGCCCGACCCCGAGCTGTTAGAATCACTTGGCCCTGGGGGAATGTTACGTCCCCAGTCCAAAGACAGACTCGGTGGGACATCGCGCCGACCTCGAGCTGTTTGAATCATTTGGCCCTGGGGGAATGTTACATCCCCAGTCTAAAGACACCGACTCGGTGGGACGTAACCCGACCCCGAGCTAAGTAAACAAGCGGCCTCAGCGGAACGAAATCCAGCCCCGATCCGTCGTTTTTCGAATTTAAAGGTTTTCGTCAAAAAAAAATTTTTTATTCATGTTTGGGGGCGGACCCCCCTTTTTACAACAGTTGTTCTGGTTCGGTGTTTTGTCCGGCTTCTGCAAAAAAGAAAATAGAAGAAAGAAAGTTGATCTTCATGGGAAGTACTTTCTTAACATCTCGGCGTTCAATGGTTTCTTCAATCTCTTGCCGTCCAGACGCCCTAGTGCGTAGGCCTCTGGTCTTACTATCTCAGTGATCTTGTAAGGTCCCTCCCACTTGGCACCTAACGAACCCTCTTCAGGTCGTCGGGTGTTCAGAGTCACTTTTCTTAGCACTAGATCGCCTGGCAGGAAGGAGCGGGTCCGAACTCTCTTATTGTAGAATCGGGCCATTCTCTGTTGGTAGATGGCTGCTCTTACTGCTGACTGCTCTCTTCTTTCTTCGATCAGGTCGAGGTGATTTTTGATAAGTTCTTCGTTCCGTTCGTTTTCAAAGTGACGGACCCGGTGAGTTGATATTCCGATCTCTGCCGGGATGACGGCCTCACATCCGTATGATAGGGAGAAGGGTTGTCTCTCCTGTTGAGTCCTTGAAGGTCGTTCGGTGTGCCCACAGTACCTCTGGTAGCTCCTCGACCCATAGGCTTTTGCTTGATCCGAGCCGAGCTTTCAGGTTTGACTTGATGGTTTTATTGGTGGCTTCAACCTGCCCGTTCGACTTGGGATGGGCCGGCGAGGCGAATTTTAAGGTTATCTGGAGGTCTTCACAAAGTTTTCTGAATCCCCTGCTGTCGAATTGCTTTCCGTTGTCGGTGATGATTGCCTGGGGGATTCCGAACCGGCAAATTATATTCTCTTCAGGAACTCCGTGGCTTTCTTTTCCGAGGATGGTGGACAATGGTTCTGCTTCTACCCATTTGGTAAAGTAGTCTATGGCCACAATGCATATTTCGCCTGACCTCGTCCTTTCGGCATCGGCCCTATAATGTCTAGCCCCCACTGTGCGAAGGGCCAGGGGCTGGATATGGTGGTCAGCTGTTCTGCCGGCTGATGGTGGAGGTTGGCATTCTTTTGGCATCCCTCTTATTTCGTGCTATCTTCACGCCATCCTCGTGCATGGTTGGCCAGTAAAATCCTTGCCTCAAGGCTTTGAAGGCGATTGATCTTCCCCCGGCGTGACTTCCGCAGATGCCTGCGTGAATCTCCCTGAGCACGTAGTCTGCTTCTTCTGGTGCTAAGCATCTTAGGAGGGGTACGGTGTATCCTCTCCGGTAGAGTACTCCCCCAATTAGGGAAAACTTGGTGCTCTCTGAACTTCAGCTTCCTGGCCTCCTTTTTATCTTTTGGGGTTTCTCCTGTTTCCAGGTACCTCCTGATCGGTTGCATCCATGAATCTTTGTCTTCTTCTTCTAGTACATCCACCTCTGTCTCCTTATGCTTCTTTCTTGGAGGTATATAAGAGGGATTACCCTGGGGGTTTTTGTCTTCATTGAAGAGGCAAGTCTGGCCAGGGAATCTGCTTCGCAGTTGTCTTCTCGTCCGACCTGTTCGAAGAGTACGTTTCCCACTTTCTCCACCCACTTCTTTACTTCGGCTAAGTAAGCTACCATGGCTGGTTCTCTGGCTTGAAAATCTCCTTTCAGCTGCTGTATTGCTAGCTGAGAGTCACTCATGATTACTACATTGTGGACTCCTACTACCGTACACAGCCTTAGTCCGGCCAGTATCGCCTCGTACTCTGCTTCATTGTTTGTAGTTTTGAAGGCGAATTTGAGGGCGAGCAGTATTTCTTCTCCCTTCTCACTTTTTTAGTGCTACCCCTGCTCCGTATCCGTGCGAGCTTGCGGACCCGTCTACAGACATTTCCCACCTGTCTTCTTCTACGGCTAAGACCTGCGGTTCTGTGAGTTCTGCTATGAAGTCTGCTAAGGCTTGCCCTTTTATTGCTGTTCTTGGGAGGTAGGAGATGTCGTGCTCGCTTATTTCTACTGACCACTTCATCAATCTCCCTAAGGCCTCCGGTTTCTGCAAGATTTATCTCAGGGGATAATCCGTGTATACCTTGATCGGATGGGCTTGAAAGTAGGGTCGTAGCTTCCGTGCTGCAGTGACCAGGGACAGGGCAATGAGTTCGTGTATGGGGTATCGAGTTTCTGCGTCCAGCAGGGCTTTACTGACGTAGTAAACTGGTTTCTGGACGTGGTCGGTCTCTTGTACCAGTGCCGAGCTTACCGCGTGTTTTGAGACGGCCAGGTATAGATACAGCGTCTCCCTGGGAGGGGTTTGGCTAGGAGAGGGGGCTGTGCCAGGTATTGTTTTAGGTGTTGGAAGGCTTCTTCGCACTCGGGTGTCCAGTCGACCCCTTTTGAGCTTTTTTGATGACTTTGAAGAAATGATGGCACTTTTCGGTTGCTCGCGAGATGAACCGGTTGAGTGCGGCGATTCTTGGTAAGGCTTTGCACTTCCTTAACTGTCCGGGGAGACTTCAGGTCTAGCACGGCCTGTATCTTTTGCGGGTTTGCTTCAATGCCTCGTGAACTTACCATGTAGCCCAGGAATTTTCCCGAGGCTACCCCGAATGCACACTTCTCTGGATTGAGCTTTAAACTGTGTTTCCTCAGGAGTTCGAAAGTTTTCTTCAGGTCGGCTACATGGCCTCTTGGTTCCTCGGACATTGTTATCATGTCGTCGACATATACCAGCATGGTCGTGCCGATGAGTGGTTTGAAGACTTTGTTCAGCAGTCTCTGGAAAGTCGCCCCTGCATTCTTCAATCCGAAAGGCATTACTTTATAGCAGTATAGCCCTTGGTCAGTAATAAAGGTGGTCTTCTCCTCATCCGCAGGGTGCATCTTGACTTGATTGTATCCCGAGAAGGCGTCCATGAAGCTTAGCAGCCCTTGGCAGGCTGTTGTATCTACCAGTTGGTCTATATTTGGGAGGGGAAAGCTGTCTTTGGGACATGCGTTGTTGAGGTCGGTGAAATCTACGCACATTCTCCACTTTCCGTTAGACTTTTTCACCAGTACCACGTTGGACACCCATTCTGGGTATTTTACTTCCCGGATGAAGCCGGCTTTCAGCAATTTTCCACCTCGGTTGCTATTGCTCCGCACCGCTCCTGGTTGAATATTCTTCTCTTCTGTTTTACTGGCTTATGTAATGGGTTCACTGCTAAGCGATGGCTTATGAATTTTGGGTCGATTCCGGGCATGTCATCGTGTCCCCATGCAAAAACGTCGGGGTACTCTTGCAGACATTCCAACAAGTCTTTTCTTAGGGCTTTGTCTAGACTTCCTCCTATTTTTATGTTCTTCTCTGGCCCGAATAGTTTTACTTCTTCCAATTCTTCGGCTGATCCGAGCCGTGTAGCTTTGTCGGGCCGAGGAGCAGGGTCTTTCCTTATATTCTCGTCATCCTCGTCTCTCTGTCTCTTCTTGGTGCTTCTTTCTACGCAGAGGTTTTCTCGCGAGAAAGTGGCAAAATAGCTGCGGGCTTTTTTCTGGCTTCCACATACGATTCCGATCCCTTCCCGTGTGGGGAACTTCAATTTCAAGTAATGACAGGACATTGCGGCCTTGGTTTTCATCATGAAGGGGCGGCCGACAATGACTTGATAACTGCTCATGCAGTCTACTGCGGTGAAGTTTATCATGATTGTTCGGGTTTTGGGGGCAGTCCCGATCGTCACTGCTAACTGAATTTTTCCCAGGGGGATGACCGTTGAACCCCCGAATCCGTACAGGGGGGGTGCTGTCTTTGGTTAGGGCTGTGCATTCTACCCCCAGGTCCTCCAAAGTCTCTTTGGAAATTATGTCTACCGCGCTCCCAGGATCCACCAGGATTCGGTCCACTTCTGTGCCGCCGATCGTTTCTTTGATTATCAGTGCGTCATCGTGGGGGAAACTTACCCCTGAGCGTCTTCATCGGTGAACATAATGGGTGTTGACCGATTTCCTTGGGGGTTTGGGATTTTTTCTGTTTTCAGCACCTTTGTTCCCCGTGCTCGGCTGTAATTCTTTCTTGACCGGTTAGAGTCCCCGGCCAGCGTTGCCCCTCCTGCGATGACGTTCACCCCTCGATTCCTTGCCCTTTGTCTGGCGGCCATGGTTTCGTGGTCGATGTAATTGTTCAGGTACCCGTTCCGGGCCAGGTCCTCCATTTGTTCCCGCAGATCCTTGCACTCATCGGTTGTGTGCCTTTTAGGTTGTGATGTAGGCAGTAGGACCTTTTGTTTTTCTGTCTGGGGGAAACCTCCTGAGGTATGGTTCTATTAAGAGACATAAAAAACTTGACCGGCGTAAACACACACGTATAACGCAAGCGCACGTATCGTTCAAGTAGTATAAAAATATCGATCCCACGAGGACTTAATTCCTACTGTTGTTATTAATTATTGAATCTATTTAATTACAAATATCTAATTAAAGAGGAGAATGGAATTGATTGCTTGATTGATTTGGTTTGATTGTAGATTTGCTAAATAAATAAATAAAAAGATAAAAGAAAATACTAAGGAAAAAGATATAAGGTTGTGAATTCTTTTAATATCATTTAAAAGATGAAGTGATTATTTTATGTTTGTGTAATAAATCTGTTTACTAACCTGGAACACTAAATTATGTAAAAGCCTCTTCCGATGGTCAACTACAAATACCCAGTATAAACCCAATTGAACCATATTCCTATGTCAACCAATTACCTGGATTCATTAAGTCTAAGTTCCAATTATGGCTACCCCCGCCCGACAGGTATATTCCTATCTGTAAGGAAATCTATTAAAGGGTTATCTATCCTCAAGGAAGATCGTGGGCTATGAAGTCTAAGGCTGAAACCTAAAACCCTATGTCTAGTTCATTTTAGATTTACCATATCAATCTTATTGGTGATCAGACAATAAGAAGCATTAAGCTTAAGACTTAATAAGTAAACTTATTAATTACCCAAACTATAAAATAATCCCTTATAAACTATTGATATTAAAAGTCATCACAACCCCTAGATAACTAACACATAACTAGGACTAATAAAAACACAAAAATAAAAGACATAAAATAAAAAATACTGAAAAGTAAAATAAAATAAATGTTAAGGTAAAAGGAATTAATCCTACTACTACTTATTTAGATATCTCCCATTAAAATAATATAAAAACTTGTGATTAATATCAACCAGCCATAAAGGCGGAACCAAAATAACCAGCCATAAAGGCGGAACCAAAATAACCAGCCATAAAGGCGGAACCAAATAACCAGCCATAAAGGCGGAATATATGTTTTATTATTCACCGACCAATCTGGCGGTATCCTGATTAAGTCCAATTTAAATAGTAAATATATTATTTTAAGGGAGATTAATCTAAATAGTAATAGTAAAAGAAATTACCTTTCACCCGAACATAAAGAAATTACCGCATCACGGTAAATAGTAAAAACTGTAAAAAGTAAATAGTAAATAGTAAAAACTGTAAACGAAAAAGAAAGTAAAAAGTAAAAATTAAATTACTATATTACAAAAAGTAATTAAAATATTTACAAAACTGAAAAACTAAAAATATTTTAGAGAGAGAAGCTCTCAATTTTGAACTAAGAGAAGAAGAGAGAAAGGGATGTTGAAATAGAAATTTCGAGTTCTATTTATAGGCTCGGATGGCCTCCGCGTCGCGCCGCCCTTCACTAGCGTCGCGACGCGGGTACAGTACGACACGTGTCACGCGCTGGTTGGTTCGGCTCAGATCTATCCGATGACGTGGCACTGTTCATGAAGTCATTGCTTACGTCATGCTGACGTGTCAACTGTTCATGACGTCATTGCTTGCGTCATGCTGATGATGTGGAAGGCGACGTGGCGACACGTGGGGCGGCGGCCGTCCGCGACGAATGAGATGTTGACACGTGGCGCGCTGTGATTGGCTGATGATGACGTGGCACGTTGACTCGGTTGACTTGCTGACGTGGCTGCTGATGTGGACGATGATGTGGCGACACGTGGCATGACACGTGAGGCGGTGGCCGTCCAAGCAATGAGATCTTGACACGTGGCACGGCGCACGTTAGCATCTCCGTTGTGATGGTGACACGTGGCAGGCGCACGTTAGCAAAGTCAACTTTTCTCAGATTCTGATTTTGTGGACCCGGCGCATTTTAGCAACTTCGGCGCATGATGGGCGTCGCGGCGCGCAAGGCTCCAGCGTCGCGACGCGCAGAAGACTGAAATATTCCAGTTGATGCAGTTTTGTCCGGTTTTTCCCAAATTGCTTCCAGTGCTGTCCAAACTTTATTTATCTGCAAAATAACAACAAAACACATCAAAACGTTCATAAATCTCGAGAAACAATACAAAACATTAGGTCAAATGAGTGGGAAATAGTGATATAAATACCACTCATCACACCCCCAAACCTAACATTTTGCTAGTAGTCCTCGAGCAAAACAGAAAGTAAAATAACATGAAAATAAATTTAACTAAGCCACTTTCGTAGGGATCACGATTGCATTTAGCGTATGCAACAAGCCTTTAAACCCCTAGGTGTCCCTAGTGGACGAGTGTAGTCCGTGAGGGTTTACAGCAATGATACCCACAAACATTTTTACAAAAGTAAAAAGTTAATAAAACTAATGCACACAAAAGCAAAAAGACAAGCGAAAAGAGAATAAAGAAAGTTAGTGACTAATTAGGTGAAAATTCTACTCCAAGTTACTATTTGTTTTGTTTCTTTCTAAATTACCGAATAAGTAAATTCTCCGATTATTTTTACCATTCTTTATATACACAGCTAACAAAATATTAATCAACTCATTTTTGCCCACAACAGTCATAAGTGCAGTTGATAAGAGAGTAATATTTTTGTCCTAAAGTTTTATCAGATTTCACACCTTTTTTGTAGCAATGGAATAATTTTTTTTGATTTTTCTGATTTTTTTCTTTGATTTTTTCTCTATTTTTTATTTATATACAATACCTTCCGTCTATGTAGCGAGCTTTGGGTCGGTGGCTCCCAAACCAGTTGGCTTTAGGGCACCAGGTGTTAAGACACCCCTACGAACTTAATTACTCAGACTTCAGATATATATATTTTTGCAGCATCTTTGATCCATGTAACGAGCTTTGGGCCAGTGACTCCCAACCAGTTGGTTTTAGGGCACTAGGTGTTAAAACACCCTTACAGACTTAATAACCCGGATCTCGGACGTTTTTTTTTTTTTTTTTTTTTTTTTTTTTTACTCCATCACTATTAGTAGAGATGCTTCCTTCAATTAAACTATAGCACGGAATATTACAAACTTTTCAATTTTAGCTCATGACTGTATGTTCCATGTAAGTTCATAATACCTGTCAACTGAACATATGAAGATTCATTTTAGTCAGATTTATGGAGAATTCACAAATTAAATAATTTAAAATGAAATAAACAACAATTAACTTATTTCGAAAATGGGCTTGAGATACGTCTCAGGAGTGGAAATTCCTTACTCGGCTACCTCTTTTACCAATTTCACCTTTTTAGTCAAAACAAAAACAAAAAAATGCAAAATATTTTTGTAATTTTTGAAAATTTTTCAATTTTTTTGTATTTTCGAAAAATTTTGGACTAAAAATAAAAAACAACATAAAAACTAAAAACAAGGTACTAATCAACTAAATTTCTCCCCCAAACCTAAATGAGACATTGTCCCCAATGTCTTAAACAGTAAAAGGAGAGTTAGAAGGTTGTACCTGGTTAGCTGAAATCTAAAGGAAATTAAAGGTTAAGGTCCAGATTAATTCGACGCCTCTTACCACGATCGTCCTCAGACCAATTTATTTTTGATAGGATAGGGTCAACTTGTGGTTCATAGGCTATAAGTTGGTCTATCAGATCCGGAGCAAGTCTGGCAGTGAAGAGGAGGTCTTTCATAGGTTTTGACACGAACCCATTTCTCCGAGCATCATCAAGAAACACACAAAGAAAATCATAAAATCCATCAACGTTGAGTAGTCCAATTGGTTTCTGGTGTATGTTCAGGTTCGCCCAAGATAGAACTATAAAAATTTCCTCCAATGTACCCAATCCACCTGGCAAGCAATAAAAGCATCAGCACGGTTAATCATTTCTACCAAACGTTCAGACATACCTGATACAATCAGTTCCTCTCCGTTTGATGATCCAATAAGATTTGCCTCTGCCAAGGGTTTTGGGACGATTCCCAAAACGTGACTGCCTCCTTCCTGTACGGCTTTTGAAACGATCCCCATAAGTCCGAGATTTCCTCCGCCATATATTAAGTGCATATTCCTTGCAGCTAAAACTCGACCCAATTCCCGTGCTGCTTCTATGTATTGTGGTTTAGTACCAACAGTAGTACTACCGCAAAACACACAAATGTTTTCAACTCGTCTTCTTGAAGTGGCTTCCATTTTTTATGTATTTCTTTTTCAAATTAGGATGCCTTCAAAGTGCAATGACGGGCTGAATTTATAGTACCTGAAAAAAAAGGGTGAGTAATAATAGCAGAAGTATCTTCCAGAGGACGTTTGTTAGCTAAACAACAAAAGAAATCGTGAAAGGTCAAAAAGTCTGGATCCTGTCTACGAAAATAAAGATAATTACAACAGAAAAGCGAATCAAAGCAATAATTAAGGCAACGGAATGTGTACGCAATACGCCACTCGCTTAGTATAAATTCATTAGAATGAGTCTCAAGATTTCATTCTTTATTCAGCCATTGCTAATGAATTTTTTTTTCTCATCTTTGATTTCCAAACACAATTCCTTCTGTCTTAAAATGCTTCGTTTGTGCCTTTCCCTACAAAAAATAACACACAAAATTAAAAAGTTCACACAAAACAAGAAAAAATAATTACAGCAAATTGCATGGGTTGCCTCCCTGCTAGCGCTGAATTTTTCGTCTTCAGCCAGACGTGACTGAAATCCATATGTTAAGGAGGTTTCAATGTCGTTTGGATGTCCGATTAAGGACAATCCTGAGCGTTGCTTTTGAATGGTCTCTTCCAACGGTAAAGTGGCAAAAAGAGTTTTGTTCTATTCAGTGCTCGTGCCACCTTTTAATCTTGTTGTTCCATGGTTCCTGAAAAGAAAGAAAGAAAATCAGGAGGTCTCGTATGATGTTTGACTTGGAATGGAAATTCCATTCTGTCAAGCTTCTGGGTGATATCTTTGATTTGTACTTCCCAAAACAGCGATGTTTTTCCTGAATGCTCTGGATCTTTATTTTGGTCTGACTGTTGCTCTTCCATTTGCTCTTCTTTTTGCTCCACCTTTCTTCGCAAGATGTATTTGAAAATTTCTGTATTCAGCTCTTCATTGTCATTTGTGAAATACATGTTTCAAAATTTTCAACCTCTGGTTCTTGATACTGTTCAGCCTCATCCTCTGTTGAAGGTGTCAATGTGAACTGATGGTACTTGAAGCTTCATCAGTGTCATCTGGAAATGGTTCCGAGGTATGTAGTTCTGGTTTTCTGTTAATTGTCTGATCTGATCTGTCATTCTCTGTATGGATTCTGTGTTACTCTGAAATTGTTGATCAAATTGAGGGCTTGTTCTTTGAACATGTGAATCAATCGATCTTCCTCTGATGGTTCTGGTTGTTGATAAGGATCAAAGGTAGATGGTGGATAAGATGGAAAATGTGGCTCTGTGAAATGTGATGGCTCTTCATTGCATGATTGCCTCCAGAAATTCTCCCACTCTGATCGATATATACATTGATCGCTCGGGTGGTTACTGTCACAAATCACAAATCTCCCCATTTGTTTTCTGATGAACAAATGTAGCATTGCTTGGTTCTGGCATCCAGTGATAATCATTGGGCTGTTCAACAGGCCACAGAAAACCGGACTGTTGTTCCCAGATTGGGGTGTATCTTCTTGTGAAGCACGTAATCTCTCAATCTCCCAGTAGTGTTCCATTTTAAGTCACCTGAAATCAAAAGAAAGAAATAAAAATTACAGATAAAAATAAAGAAAATTAGATACAAGTAAATTAGATAGCTTCAAAATTAACAACTCAAGAAATATAAGTCCCCGGCAACGGCGCCAAAAACTTGACCGGCGTAAACACACACGTATAACGCAAGCGCACGTATCGTTCAAGTAGTATAAAAATATCGATCCCACGAGGACTTAATTCCTACTGTTGTTATTAATTATTGAATCTATTTAATTACAAATATCTAATTAAAGAGGAGAATGGAATTGATTGCTTGATTGATTTGGTTGATTGTAGATTTGCTAAATAAATAAATAAAAAGATAAAGAAAATACTAAGGAAAAAGATATAAGGTTGTGAATTCTTTTAATATCATTTAAAAGATGAAGTGATTATTTTATGTTTGTGTAATAAATCTGTTTACTAACCTGGAACACTAAATTATGTAAAAGCCTCTTCCGATGGTCAACTACAAATACCCAGTATAACCCAATTGAACCATATTCCTATGTCAACCACATTACCTGGATTCATTAAGTCTAAGTTCCAATTATGGCTACCCCCGCCCGACAGGTATATTCCTATCCTGTAAGGAAATCTATTAAAGGGTTATCTATCCTCAAGGAAGATCGTGGGCTATTAAGTCTAAGGCTGAAACCTAAAATCCCTATGTCTAGTTCATTTTAGATTTACCATATCAATCTTATTGGTGATCAGACAATAAGAAGCATTAAGCTTAAGACTTAATAAGTAAACTTATTAATTACCCAAACTATAAAATAATCCCTTATAAAAATTGATATTAAAAGTCATCACAACCCCTAGATAACTAACACATAACTAGGACTAATAAAAACAAAAAATAAAAGACATAAAATAAAAATACTGAAAAGTAAAATAAAATAAAATGTTAAGGTAAAAGGAATTAATCTACTACTACTTATTTAGATATCTCCCATTAAAATAATATAAAAACTTGTGATTAATATCAACCAGCCATAAAGGCGGAACCAAAATAACCAGCCATAAAGGCGGAACCAAAATAACCAGCCATAAAGGCGGAACCAAAATAACCAGCCATAAAGGCGGAATATATGTTTTATTATTCACCGACCAATCTGGCGGTATCCTGATTAAGTCCAATTTAAATAGTAAATATATTATTTTAAGGGAGATTAATCTAAATAGTAATAGTAAAAGAAATTACCTTTCACCCGAACATAAAGAAATTACCGCATCACGGTAAATAGTAAAAACTGTAAAAAGTAAATAGTAAATAGTAAAAACTGTAAAAGAAAGTAAAAAGTAAAAATTAAATTACTATTATTACAAAAAGTAATTAAAATATTTACAAAACTGAAACTAAAAATATTCTAGAGAGAGAAGCTCTCAATTTGAACTAAGAGAAGAAAGAGAAAGGATGTTGATATGAAATTTCGAGTTCTTTATAGCTCGGATAAGCCTCCAGCGTCGCGCCGCCCAAATTGCACAGCGTCGCGACGCTGGGTACAGTACACGTGTCACGTGCTGGTTGGTCGGCTCAGAATCTTATCCGATGACGTGGCACTGTTCATGACGTCATCGCTTACGTCATGATGACGTGTCAACTGTTCATGACGTCATTGCTTGCGTCATGCTGATGATGTGGAAGGCGACGTGGCGACACGTGGGGCGGCGGCCGTCCGACGAATGAGATGTTGACACGTGGCGCGCTGTGATTGGCTGATGATGACGTGGCACGTTGACTCGGTTGACTTGCTGACGTGGCTGCTGATGTGGACGATGATGTGGCGACACGTGGCATGACACGTGAGGCGGTGGCCGTCCAAGCAATGAGATCTTGACACGTGGCACGGCGCACGTTAGCATCTCCGTTGTGATGGTGACACGTGGCAGGCGCACGTTAGCAAAGTCAACTTTTCTCAGATTCTGATTTTGTGGACCCGGCGCATTTTAGCAACTTCGGCGCATGATGGGAGTCGCGGCGCGCAAGGCTCCAGCGTCGCGACGCGCAGAAGACTGAAATATTCCAGTTGATGCAGTTTTGTCCGGTTTTGTCCCAAATTGCTTCCAGTGCTGTCCAAACTTTATTTATCTGCAAAATAACAACAAAACACATCAAAACGTTCATAAATCTCGAGAAACAATACAAAACATTAGGTCAAATGAGTGGGAAATAGTGATATAAATACCACTCATCACGTATCTCCATGATGATTTCTCCTGGCGGCTTGCTCAAAGGGATATATGCCTCCTCTCGAACCACGTGGTTTACCTGAGTTGTGGGTCTATTTCCTTGATCCTTCTGTGTCATTGGCTTGAATTCTTTGGGTCTTGGATTGAACTTCCGGAATTCTCTTTCCGGTCGCCGGTGGTCTTCCCTCCTTGTCACCCTTTCTCTGGTGGTTGTCCCCCTCCGGGATACTTTTTCTTCGCTTTCTAGCAGGACGTACTTCCTGGCTATCTCTAGTGCGGTAGCGTAGTCTGGTGTTTCATGGATTCTCAGATGGGTCCACAGTTTCCCGACCCTTAGGGCCCCTTTCAGACTTTCCAGGGCTTCTTGGGATTCGTACCCTCCGACCTCGAGTACGATGTTATGGTACCTTTCAATGAAGCTTTTCAGCGTTTCGTCGTCTCCCTGTTTTATGAGCCTTAGTTCTCATATTGTCTTTTTAGGGGTGCAGGCTCCTTTGAAGTGTCGGATGAACGATTTCTTAAGCTGGGAGAAGCTCTGGATGCTCCCTGGGGCCAGACTTCTATACCATAGGATGGCAGGTCCACCTAAAGTTAAGGGAAATACTTTGCATACGGCGTCGCCCGTTACCCCATGTACTTCCATCAGGAGGACAAAATTCTCAATGTGGGATTTTGGGTCAGAGTGGCCTTTGTATGGTGCCACGGTCGGCATGTTAAATCTCTTTGGGAACTGTGCTGTTTTTATTTCTTCTGTAAGGGGAGACCCCTCTTCCTCGCCTCGGGTGTCTCCCGCGCCGATCTTGAGGCTTTCTTCCCATCTGGTCATCTCTTTTTTCAACCAAGATTTTATTTCATGGGCTGTGCCCCCGTGTCGCCTTCTGTGTCCTTCTGTTCTCCTGTCGTTCCGGGCGTGGCGTTCCTTGAGCTCGGAGGTCTCCTGTACGTCTTCGTTGTGTTTTCTATTCCTCCTCTCGGAGTTGAAAAAACTGTCGGAGGAGGGGTTGGGTGATTGTTCCTCCTCTTCCCATGCGTCTTCGGATCGTGGCTCTCTTCCTACCACTTCAGATCTTATCCCATAAGGGCCTCTCTTTCTGGGTCCCTCGTCTTCGCTTATATCTACTACTCTTTTTCCTTTTTCCCTATCTTTCCTCTTCTGGTCGGCCCCGGTTTCAGGTTCCTCGTTGTTTGCTCCTTCCATTCTTTCTAGTCGATCCATCATAGACCTCAGGCTATCTTCCATCTTTTTCATCCAGTCCATTGCCGGACCTCCTGATTGGGGATTTCCGTCTTCCGCCATTTGTCTTATCACGTGAACTGCTTTTTGTTGAAGTTCCCCACAGACGGCGCCAACTGTTGACGGTGGATTTTGGTCTCAGGGTAATACGGGAATATCACCTCCGAGGGAATCCTCCTTCAACTGTGAATTTGTTTGGTTATGCGGGAAACCAAAGCAAATTTAGCGGAAAACAAAGAAATACGCCAATCAGACAAGGTGATTTAACGTGGTTCGGTGGACTTTGAGATCCGACCTACGTCCACGGACAAGAACAGGTGGTACCCTTTTATTACTCAATTACACCTCTCAGGCCTCTCCTTTGCTCTTACAAATCGGAACTTTATGACTCTAATCTCTCACTCTTGTGATGATTTTCAGATGTCCTTTACACATGCTCTACCCTCCTATTTATAATAATACAGAAATCAGACTCCTATTTGCATAAGAAATCCTATTTGTACTCAGTCTTCTTTTCTTGCACGGTTTCCTGATCCGGTAATGCCTTCTTCTTCCGTATTCCCTTTTGGATTCTGACTCCTTCTCCTTGCGAGAGCAGGATATCTTTCTTATCTTATCCATAAGAATGGGGTGCTGTTGTCTTGAACACGGCTCGTTGTCTGGTCGGTCTTCATGAGGTCGGTCATGTCAATCTGTTATGCTGAGAATGTTTCTGCCGACCTTATAGTGCTCGGTCACCCGAACCAAAGTGGTCGGTCTCCTCATGATGTGGTCGGTCTTCTCATGATGTGGTCGGCCTTCATATGATGTGGACCAGAGAAAGAATTTACCCTTTTGTCCTTGTCGTGCTGTTTTAAATACTGTAGTGCTTGAAAACACCATCAACAAAATAATAATAATTACAAGATAAAGATTAAGTAGTTGGGATCATCACAAATTACAACACATAATAAAATTTTAAACTACTAAAAAATAGGCATGTTAATCTTTCTTAATATTTGTCAAGAAAATACTTAATATAAACAAAAATAATGCAAGTATTAATAAGGACATACTCAAAAAATGGGGTTTTCCTAAAATATGAGACTCTAGACAACCGTCTAGTCGGCCTAGCCATCGAGCCGCCCATGATTGAGATGGGGCTTAATATATATTCTTAAAAAACATTCGTGGAACAATGGTGATAACTGCAAAATTAATTATGAATTAAAGATTTAAGGTGATTTTGCCTCAAAACCCAAAGTTTTATCATACTAATATAAAAATATAAACTCATCACAGTATTTTCATAATAGCTTAATTAGCATTCATGGGTAATAAAAATGACACACAATCAAAGCACTATTCTAAATAAATGAATTATCTCCATATTCATAATGGATATTTGTTCTATTTCTATCAAATATATATTTTTCTTGTTCTTTTTTAATTAACCAAAGTCGCAAACAAAATTTTACCAAAGACAACAATGTCATTCTTCTTATAAATAATGACAAAGTTATCCTAATTTTGATAACGGTGACAAACCCATAAATTAAATCTAGGGGACTAGTTTAAATTTTTGTATGTAATCACATTTGAATCATCATATATAATTTCTTAATTTTTGTTCTTAATTATTTCACTAACATATCCTAATCTGGATATAGAGGAAATAATTAAAGTTTTCAGAGACTGATATTTTAAAACCAAATTTTTAAATAAAAAAATTATTAAAACATAAAAAATATAGCTTAAAACTTTCAAAATTTTGTTAAATTCTTAACTCTAATTTGAGAGAAGAATTAAAAAAAATAAAGAAAAAATATAAGGGTAATAGTGGGATTGTGTGTGTAAATAATAATAATTTATTAATTTTAAAAATATACGTCATTAAGTTTTTTATTAATTTTAAAAATATACGTCATTAATTTTTTTTTATTAATTTTAAAAATATATGTTATTAATTTTTATTTTAAATCAGCGATAAGCCCCTCCTCTTAAGGTAGGTCCGTTATTAGTTATTGTTTGGAGGTACCACATAATATAATATAATATATATATATAATAGAGAGGAAAGAAAAGATTTTGATAAATTGATAAAGAAAAAGAAAAACTCGGCACATAATATTTTTAGTATGGTAAATAATAAGAAGTGCAGGGATGGTCTTGGGGACAACTCATAGATAACCTATTGTTGCTCCTAAATTTAGACAAAAATTAAGGACTCTAAATCTAAGAAAAATGAATACCTATTGTAACAAAAAAAAAAAAAAAACTAAGAAAGATCTCTCTTTTTAGAGATGGAGATTGTTGGAATACGGTTTTGCCGAATGCAGCGGAACGCGCGCGGGACGAATCCCGAGTAATATATATATATCACAAATTCATTTTAATACATTTAAATCATTTATATTATTATACAAATTTTCTTATACATTTAAAATAATTATTTTTCTTATACAAATTTTCAAATGTATTTATGCATCAAAAATAATATACCATCACATATTTATTTTTCATCAGTAATAAATTAATTATTAAAGCCTAACAAATATTTTAATGCATCTAAAATAATATATCATCATATATGCATCGATTCATATCTAACAGCCATCCAATGGTCAGACCGTAAAAGGTTTATGATATACATGATATTAGGCATAGAGAAACATTCACAAGACTACCATGGTGTCTCAAGTTAAAGAACCACAATAACTACTCAACTCGAGAAGACAAATATTGACAGTTTTATGGAATATCCATTTGTCATCTTCAGTGAGTCCATTCAATATTCATTCTACTAATTAATATCTACACTTCTATACAAACTTCCGCTAAGCTCAAAGTTTGTTGAGATAAACTGTATCAGTGTTATCAAAGGCGCGCTTGAGGCGCGCCTAGGTAGAGGCGCTAGCCATTGCGCCTGGAGGGTATCCATGCGAGTCGACGTGCATCAGACGCGCGCCTAGGCGATGAGGCGCGCGCCTGATGCCAATGAATGAGGCGCGCCTTAGGCGCATAATGCCAAAAATCTTGATTTTTGACCCAATTTCTTTGATTAAAGCTCGTTTTTGTACTTTTTTTTGGTTTTTTTCCAACATAGAGAGTTAAAAAAAAAAAAGAATAATAACAATAAATCTCATAATTTAACTTAATTTATTTACTTTTGACATTGACTCTTAGATAATTTGTTGGGATTGTTTAAAATTATAAGAAAATTTTATATTTTGTAAAATATAAATGTTTGCCATAATAATTAATAATAGATCATACATTTATAATTATTGGGAACATAATTTTAACCAAAAGATTAAACTAGTCAATAATAAAATTGTACATAAGACAATATAAGTAAATATTAATATCTTATTTATAATAGCGACTTAGTTATGAAAATAGTGATGTATATAAATTTAATTGAGTGCAATAATTTATAAATGTTTTGTCATAATTTGGTCAAAATATTAAAAAATACTCAAAACAAAATGATTAGAAGAATATAAATGTTTCTCTTTCTAATTGAAAAATTATATATACAAATATGCGCCTCACATTCCTCAGGCGCCCCTTGCGCCTTGAGGTGCGCGCCTAGGCTCCAGGACCTTTTGCGCCTCGGTGCGCCTTGCGCCTTTAATAACACTGAACTGTATGTCCATTACATGTATAGAAAATGCACTACTTTTGCCGATCTAATGATCGACTCATGTCAATAGATCAAAACTAAAAATAATTTATATTTGAGAGCATGTGTGATATTTCTCAACACTATTTGCAACTCTTACAACTATATCACAATTTGATAAAACTCTCGGGTCTTTACTAATTCTACATAACATTTCGAGTGTAACTATGAATCTCTAACTCTTATAATAATCTAACATTTAGATTTACAATATATAAATAAAAGTAAGAACTTATCATATAAATAAATAATCATGATAAAGAAACATTATATTGCATAAATAATAAAATATTTATACAAAAAGTGAATGGTTCTCGATCATCATTTCTAACAGAGACCACATGTTATAAAATATGTGTTGTATATGTTTTTTGTTGCATACTTTAATCAAAGTAAAAACACTATCAAACATCAAAATAAGTAATTAATATATAGAACTTGAAAATTTAATTTGAATGCAAGTTTGATTGATGTGAAAATTGGATTCTCTGTCCTTACGACGATTTCAACCCTATTACGGTGTTTAGGGTTTTTAGTTGTCGTCTCCCAAGATACCATGATCACTTCTTCATGTAAGAACGCTCCAAACAAGAAGAACAATGAGCCAAACTTGAATCGACACTCTCTCTTTATTAAATGTAAATCAAAAGATTTAAATGAACTCTTAACTCTCTATTTTTGTCTAGAAAAATATTATTTTTTCAACAACATCATAATAAAATATAATATAGTCTTTATAAATAGATGGGAGGTTTTCATTAAAGAGACACATATTTATGGTTTTTAATCTTCTAAAGAGTTATATTATTTCAATATATCATTTCCCTTATTTCTTTTCCAAAATGCACAAATTTCAGCCATACTCTATAAGTCACGTGTCGCATTGTCAATTGAATATTCATTAGCAAGTTTCCTTAGTAGAACTACGCTAACAGAGAAAGACCCAATAGAATTATAACACATGTCATAATACTATTAGAGATGTTACGTCATCAGATTTGAAAATTTAAGTTAATTTCTGGGATCTTTAACAATCCGAAGAAAAATCAGAAATTAACTGATAATTATTCGGAATAACGTCATTCCGAAGTGACGTTACTCTGGAGTGACTGTTGGGGCGGATATAGAACCCCTAAGGTCAGATCGGTGTCCCACATAATGGAATCGGGTCTAACCCATGGATATAGAGCATTGATGTATTTTTAAATAATAAATTGAATATTATATGTCATTACGAGTCTGTAGGAAAAAAATTTGGGAAAATCCAGAGTCCGAAAACTCCGAAACGCAGGAAAAAAACTTCAACAATCGGGCATTACGACGCCTGTTGTGCGCGTGTTGCGACAGGCAAGTGCTGCGCATCATGCCGCGCAAGCTTAAGCGTCGCAACACCTGCTTGTGTGTCGCAATGCGTAATGCGTGCGCGTTGTAATGCATAAGTATAAGATATGCGCGTCGCGTCGCGCCTATCGCATGTAGAAATTGATTCCAAATAGCAATTTCTACTTGTTTTTAAACCAAATCACTCCCCACTTTCTCCAAACACTTCCAAACACCGAAAATCTAATTTTAATATTAAAACTAACATTAACACATGTTATAAAACAAAATCATGTTTATAAAAAATATCAAATATTTTACAAAATATAAATGTATTCAAAATACATATATGTATAATTTTGAATCTAGAATATAAACCAAACAAGAATCCCACAAAGAAGTAACCTATGAATAATTTTAGGTTACTTAAAGGTCATCAAGTAATTCCAGAATAATAACCATAGCTCCAAGTTTTCATCTAGAGTTCAAAACTCCAATTTTGTGTTTCATGTCCAACATGCATAAAATTTGACTCAATCATAACCATATTGTGTTTCTATGCTTCCAAAATATCTATAAATAATTCATTAACCTAATTTCAACTTCAAGCTATATGATTATGCATTTCCATATGCTTCACTAATGATATCAAATCACTAATGGAAAACATAACTTATTAGAGAAAATCAAACTTACCTAGTAAGCTTGGATGAAAGATCTAATCTCCATATCTTTGTTGAAAATTGTAGAGAACTTCCAAAACGTCTCTCACAATCTTTATGTTAACTTCTTACTTTCTTAATCAGAAATACTCAAGCTTGTCTTTAATAATCAAGTTTTTAATTTTTAATTAATAAAAAATTTAATCAATTTTTAGGTGTACTTAATCTAATTTGTCTAAATATGAATATTAGGTGTAATCTAATCAACTTTATCTAATCATTTGATTAATCCAATTAAATCAAGTTAAATACATATATCATTACATATTTTGTAATTATCAAAATATCATCCAATTTTAAAGATATTTATGAAATTATAACAATATCCTTTTGTGATTATAAATTTAGATTAATCTAATTAATCTCAATTGGTCTAGTAAATAATTAATGGTATCCAATAACACTTAATTACTTTGATTGATAATTATAATATCAAATATTATTTATTATCAAATATGATTTTCTAGTCGAGTGCTCAACAAGTACACTTCATATTGTATGACTTTCGAATATCAGACATGTTCGTCATATGAGCCTAGCTTATATATACGTAATTCGGACACCTCCGAAATTACGAAGAACACAAACGACCTTTCTGAATTATACAAGTCGAGGTCATCACATATGTTTAACAATCCTTCTGTCGTAGGTTATCCGAGTTGTGCTTAGGAAACATAGATTATACCGTCAAGTTTCCAAGATGCACATATCATATTGTCGACATGTCCAAGATTCTTTACAACTAATCACAACACTATTTCTGATGTATATATGATCAACCCTAGGAGATCGGTTGTGGCCAAAGTCTTAAGAATTGTGTCTTATTAACAAGGGGTGGCAAAACGAATCAACGAATCGAATTCGTGACGAATACTAAACGAATCGAATTGTAATGCACTAAATCCGAATTCGATTCGTTAATTAAATGAATCCTGATATTAGAATTCGGATTTGATTCGTTTAATAAACGAATATTCGTATTCGATTCATTTATTCGTTTACATAAAATTAAACGAATCGAATCTAATTTAATATTCGTATTCGATTTGTTTCATTTAATATCCACATCTCACTACAAGAAATTACAGTTTTAGCGACAAAATTTAGCGACGGAATATCCGTTTCAAAATTTAACGACGGAATTGAAACGGATAATGAAATTAGGGACGGAATTTAGCGACAAAAAAAGTTTCATCTCTAAATTAGAGACGGAAACAAATTTCTCTCGCTAATTAGAAACAGATTATTATTCCGTCGGTAATTTGATCTAGAATCGGAATTTTTCCGTCGCTAATTAGAAACGGAATGAAAATTTCATCGCTAATTAGAAACGGAATTAAAATTTCGTAGCTAAAGCAAGGATTTTCATTTTATTTTAATTTTAATTGGTAATTAGAAACGGAATTAAAATTCCGTAGCAAATTTTAAATTTTCATTTTTATTTTAATTTTAATTGGTAATTAGAAACTGAATTTTTCCATCGCTAATTAGAAACGAAATGAAAATTTCGTCGCTAATTAGAAACGGAATTAAAATTCCGTAGCTAAAGCAAGAATTTTCATTTTTATTTTTATTTTAATTGGTAATTAGAAACAAAATGAAAATTCCGTCGCTAATTAGAAACAAAATGAAAATTTTGTCGCTAATTAGAAACGAAATTCAAATTCCGTAGCTAATTTTAAATTTTCATTTTATTTTAATTTTAATTAAACGGAATTGTTCTGTCGCAATTAGAAATGGAATTACAATTCCGTAGCTAATTAGAAACGAAATTCAAATTCTGTAGCAAATTTAAATTTTCATTGTTATTTTAATTTTAATTGGTAATTAGAAACAGAATTGTTCCGTCGCTAATTAGAAACGGAATTAAAATTCCGTAACTAATTTTAAAATTTTCAATCCCCCAAAAAATTTAATCCTTTCGGCGCCAATATTTTTTTTAAAAAATAGAGATGGATTTTCCGTCGCTAATTAGAAACAGAATTAAAATTTCGTAACTAATTTATAAAATTTTCAATCCCTCTAATATTTTCAAAAACTTCCCGCCTTACGAAAATTTCAAATGTCAATAAAATTTACAAATCTTCCCGCTTATCTTATCTTTTCCTCTATATATGTACACCACAATCTTTTTAAATCTCAATTCCAATACATCATCCAAAATTTTCCTATTCAATTCCATATACCATCAAATTTGATTTCTAATACCGTAGTCATTTTCTTTTTTACAATCTGGAAGAGGAACATGCGTCTTTATTGTGTTGATGTGTTATAGATTGGAGGAGAGGCAAAGAGCTGAAAAGAAAATCCGAGAGGCCAAGAGTCATCAGTTTACTCCAAAATGGTTTTGACATTACTGATGAAGTCACCCCTACTCTGGATAATTCAGAAAGCCTTGTAGAGATTAACCCTGAGACAACCGAATTCAACCCCTGGCAATTCGAGGATTCGGCTGCTGAATGAGGCATATTGATTTCCTATGTATTTTATGCATTGAAAATGTGAAAATGGAGTTTGGTTTTTGTTGACATTGCATGCAACTTCAATCATATAATTTTTATCTATATTTGGGAATCAGAGTTGCTATGCTGCCAAGGGCCAAATGTCTATGCCTATGTACCCTCCTTTATTAATTGTTTACTATTTTTTAAATTTGTTTCCATCTTTGAAAGTTCTTGTGGAATTGAAGATTTATATATAACATTGAAAAAGTCAATTTTTTAAAACTTTCTACCATTCACTATTTAGCAACGGAATAATTTCCGTCGCTATATAGAGACGGAATAAAATTCCGTCGCTATTTTTAGCGACGAATGAAATATTTTCGTCGCTATTTTTTTTGCGACCAACATAATAGAGACGGAATTTTTCTGTCGTTAGTCCGTCGCTAGTGGTCAGTTAGCTACAAATTTTTCCGTCGCTATTTGACAGTTTTCTTATAGTGTCTGATTCGTTTACACAAAATTAAATGAATCGAATTTTGAATTCGTTTAATAATTGAATATTCGTAATCGATTCATTTAATCAAAATCAAATACAAAATCTCAGCATATTCATTAGCATATTCATTGCTATAGTCTTATATATTAAAAATCCT
Organism: Zanthoxylum bungeanum; assembly: GCA_019454045.1. Classification (NCBI taxonomy): domain Eukaryota; kingdom Viridiplantae; phylum Streptophyta; class Magnoliopsida; order Sapindales; family Rutaceae; genus Zanthoxylum; species Zanthoxylum bungeanum. Next base: position 179,350 of record SKCR01030894.1, read on the forward strand.
TACAACAAGCTTCAAATTTCAAATTATAAATAAATTATATGATAATACTTAAAATCTTCCAAATAATATTTTTGACCAAGGAATTCTCGAACACGAGTTGAGACGGCAAACATCTTTATCATTATCATCAGGAAAAAAAAATAATCCTGCAAATAAAATAAAATAATATTATTTTAACCAGAGAATGCTTTGTTTCAGATGTTATATGAGATAATTAACATAATGAAAAGAACAATTAGACTCGACCGATAATATTTTCACTACCATCAAATAAAAGTATGCTCCAACTCAAAATGATTGATTAAGTTACATCCAGCAACTATGCTACTGCTGAAGAAAACAAAAACAAGAGAGCAGAAAAATGGACATCAAGTTAGATTGTTAAGTGTCAGAAAGGTTACACATGAAGTTTCACAACAATACACAAATATTTCAAAACAAGATTTTAACATTTACTCATAAGAAATGACATCCTCCACTTGAGTTATGCATTCATAGGGAAAAGTCAAATCAAAATTACAACGTTTAATGAAGTAGTAAAATTGCTTGCAATCGTTAATTTTCAGTTCTAATAACTCCAAGAATTCTTTGATCCAATTATATACTAAAATATTAAAGCTATGAAGCAGTACCAATCCATGACTTGCACAAACATAACCAAAACTCAACAATTCAAACACAGTTCTACAACTAATTTAGTAAAATAGTGCAAAATCTCAAATTCCCTATTTAAAATAGAATTTAAGTTAAAACAATATGAGTAATTCAAGTATACCATTAGGGAAATCTTTAAGCTGCGTTCCACTACCTTGTAAAATCCACAAAACAAAACAAAATCAAAGCTCTGAAACAGAAAGCATACTTTCATAATAATAAAAATAAAATGTTGACCCTCTTACCTTCTTAATAGACAATGGCTTGTTCGCCGACCTTCCAGTAGATAACGCAGAGTACCTCTCCATGATTTTCCTCTCTCTGGTAGGCCTCTCGCTATTTGGCGTCACATGTTATTTCTCTTTCTCTTTCTCACTACTCGGCTGAGTTCAATTGAGATTTGAGAGAATTTTAGGTTTGATTGAAATTTGATAGGGGCGGCCGGTGAGAAAATTTTAGATTTAGGTTAAGTTTAGGTTTAGATTTAGATTTTACTTTATATATTTTAGGTTAAACATAGGTAATTACTAAAATATCCTTCGAGTTTAAGAAATATAATAAAAAATTTAAGGGTAAATTTATAATATAATTAAATGGTATTAAACGAATTCGATTTGGATTCGATTCGTTTAATAAACGAAAATTCGTTTATTAAACGAATCAAATCGAATTGACTCATTTATTAAACGAATCCATTTTTCTAAACCCATATTCGCTTTAAAGTGAATCGAATCGAACGAATAAATGAATCTTGACCCAAATTGTCACCCCTATTATTAACATGGATACCTAAACCTCTTATGATACATATACATGTTAACAGATCTTATCTTGATACACATCGATTAACGAGTTCATCGGTCCACACCCAACGAACATCTAGTCGTTAGACCATGAAATGTATTTGACATACATGACATCAAAGTGTGGAGGATCGCACAAAAAATCAATGATATCCTATAGTCAAAATATCACATATGCTACTCGACTCGAGGACGGTGGTGTGTACTACCAACTATTAGGAATCATATGTGAGTCATTCGGTATTCGCTCCAACGAATACCCACATGTCATACGAGCTTCCATTGCTCACAATTTATTAGGTTAGACCATTGTAACTTCAATTCCAATATACGACATGTGCTAGTCTTCTAGGTTATTGGAATTTGACCGTATTCCAAAACCAATGACTAAGAATATATACTTTAAGAATACTTTATAATAGTTAACACTATCCCAATGACGGACCACACACAGTGTCCAGTATTACTACATGACTATCTTAGGGTCTGTGTCATTCTCAACACACACACACATATATTAAACCAATATGCATTAATAGATAATGACACAATAATTACCATTATCAAAATTGAAATGAAAATATAGTTATTTTATTAATAAATAATAAAATATAATGTACAATACATTATTCGGACTAGTGCTCTAAGCACCAACTCCAACAGTGACTTCATGCCGAAGTCAATTCACTCCGATGAGGATTCATTCCGGAATATGAGAATCAGACAGATTCAGAATGGAAATACTCTGATCTAAAATCAACACTTCGGAGCGCGTATAGCAACACGCCAAAATCTAAAGTTAGTAAACTTTAATAGCAATCCATTTAGCTTAACATACAAGTTTAACTTAACGTGTATAATAACAAGTATAATTAGAAAGAATAATTATATTCCACTTAATAATACATGTCAATATGACAAAGGACATATGTTCAACATGTATCTAACAATGAGTCCAACAACGGACAAGTGTCAATTGAAAGAATGAAACCTCCACTTACATGAAATGTGTGAGATTATAAAAACAAATTAAGAACTCAAAAAGAGGGGTTTTGCAGTGAACAAAAATACATATAAATACATAAAAATTCATATAATTTCACAGAAGCTAACATAAAAGAAAATCAGTTTAAATTTATTTGCATTAAAAGAAAAAAAAAATGAAGATTCTAACTTATGTTTCAGAGTGCTAATTCTGCAAGAAGTTTTCATTGGTATCAGAAATAAACAAAGTCAGACACATCAAACATCCATTTCACGACCTAGAATATAATTGGATTTTGGAGAATAAAGCCCGTGACTTTTGAAGGTATGGAATCTTACCACTTTTTTCCCGTCTTGGCTTGGTGGTACCATAGGTGGACCTAAGAATCTTATAAGGACTTTCAAGTCTAAGGTTCGAGACTCACCAAGGGTCTATACGCCACTTGATATTTCTAAAACTCTAAAGAGTCATGGTGAGAATCAGACATGCCCCAACAACCACACCAACATGAGTAAGTCTCTTTACAGAGACAAAATCGTATAAGACCATTTCGGAGAGTAGCTCAAAGGCACCTCTGCTAAGTTTATGAAAGTGCTTTTATGCAACCTCTTTCTATGAGGTTATTTGTCCACTTTGGGTCTCGACAAGGTTTCAAGTGCACACTAATGGCATATTTGCCCTATATGACTTTAAGCTCAACAATCATACCCACGTGGGTGAGACTCCCTAAGACGACAAAATCATGCGGGAATGTTATGGAGAATAGCCTCTAGGCACCTCCGTCGAAACTCAAAACGGACAGATGGCCTCATAAGAAGGGGGACACATAGGACCAAAAACACAAGCCCAAAGTGCACATGTTATCACCTTCAGAAAATTACTTTTGAAATTTGGATTAGCCACATTGATTATCAATAAATGGGAGATATAGATTTGGTCTGTGCTTGTGCATGTACAAAGATGATGGAACTTTTGAGTTGTAAATCAGATGGATTAATCATTTCATCTTGTGCATAGGAATATGATGGTGTATACTAATATGCAATCACGATCTTAATTAAATCAACTCCCTTTGAGCATATAATTTTTTTTTTTTTTGGTTAAATTGAAAACTAATATTTTACTTTAATAATTACGGTCAGTATAACTTTTTAAATAAAATTTTTTTAAGTAGAGCTTTCACTAGCATAGTTTTTAAAAGTAGAGTTTGGATAAAAATAAAAAATAAAAATTTAAGAGTTTGGTTGTGCGTGAGAACTTTTATTAAAAATTATAAAATTATTTTATTGTATAAGTTTTTTTAAGTTGTATTATGAAAGAAATGAAATAATGTTACTAAATTAAATAAGAATATTATAGATAATTTAATCATTTAAAAAAGTTATTTTGTATTTACTCCCAAAAGTCTAAAATTTGGGCTCTTGCTAGTAAAGGTAAAATAGTTTCTTTAATCATTAAAAGTTGTACTTAAAATACAATAAAAATACCAAAAGTTAAAATTTTAGGATTAAAAAGATTATTTTACCTCTATTAAAATCATACCAAACAGATAGCAAACTCCAGATTAAAATTTAACCACAAAAGAAGAATGACTCTAGAAAAAGAAGACATAAATTAAAAATTAAAAATGTGAAAGGTACCAACCACTAGGGGTGGGCGCGGTTCGGTTTGGTTCGGTTTTTGCTAAAAACCGAACCAAACCATATTTTACGGTTCGGATTTTTTACCTCTCAAACCAAACCATTAAATAACGGATTGGTTCGGATTGAAAATTTTTTAAACCAGCGGTTTACGGATTGGTTCGATTCGGTTTACGGATTATTATATTTAAAACAAATTTTCATCCACTTAAGTGAAGAAAAAAAAAAAAAAACTAGTCTATCAAACAAATAGTATGAAGTGCTAGGGTGTAAGCCGTGTCTCCAGGGAACACATGCACTCCATAAAGGATTGAAAAATGAGGCACAATTAATTATTGTATTTTTTAAAAATTATCTCGAATAATGATGTTACAATCATTCTAATTAAGAGACAAATCTAATATCTTACTTTCAAGAATAATGATGCTACCATAAAACAAAAAAATTTAAGAATAAAAATATTAACAATAAATTGAAGAATAAAAGTATAACAAATAAATATATTAACAAAAAATTAAGAATAAAAGTATTAACATACTAATAAAAAGAAAACATAAAATAAATTAAAAGAAAAATACAAATACAAATACAAATACAAATTTTTTTATAAAAATATATAATTTTTTTTAATTATAACGGTTCGGTTCGGTTTAACAGGTGCGGTTCGGATTAGCTCCTGAACCGAACCATAAACCATTTGGGGTGAGCCAATCCGAACCGCAAACCGAACGTTAGAAAAAAAACCGTAAATTCGATTTGATTTGGTTCGGTTTGCGGTTTGGTTCGGTTCGGTCGGTTTTTTTGCCCACCCCTACCAACCACCAACCAAGAAAAAGTGGGCAGCCATTATATTTTCCTGCATCACACTCCTTTTGAATATGTTAATAGAAATTAGGATTTTGGATGATAAAATAATGCATAATCCAGGGGTTTGGGATCCTAATATATTGGAATAAAAATTATTATGTTGCAGCCTTTGAGAACTTTCCTGGAAACTGGCTTCCTCATAAAACAATTCCTATTTTGACAGTCATGGTCCATGCGCACTGCCACTTGCCCACTAAGCTTTTCAAATTAGGTATGTAGTAAATAAATAATTCAAAAAAAAAAAATAATGTCTAGCCGAGAAATTGAAATATATAAATTTTGATCAAAATTCAAATTAATGTATCATTTAAAATGAGATTCGGTATAATTTTGTTATTCTAATTAAAAAACTTAATAGAAATCGAGATGATTCAAAAATTTAAAATTTAATCCAAAATTCAAAATTCAAAATCATTCTAATTTAAAAATCAACACAATATTTTTGCATTATAAATTCGTCCGACTAATTGGGCTTTTTTTTTTCTTCTTTATGGAGTCAAATTCTGGCTCTGGATCTCATAAAAAGCATAAAAATGCCAGCAAAAGACGCGTTTTGGAACTCCAACAACAACATTAAAAAAATCGACAGCCCAATGAAGAAATTTATGTTCTGGAAGTTTCTCAATACAATATCAATTTCGGTATATATTTATTTATTGCCGTCCAATGTCAAATAATTATTTATTGAAACAAATAAATAAATAAACCGGCTTTGGGTTTACACCAACCGGTTCATGTCCGAAAACGCAGATTCAATTCAAGTATCAACCAAAAGAGCGTACGGCCACAATTTATTAACGGTTACAGGTCAACTACCCCAGAAGTCGAACGTGTAAATACACGGAACGAACAAGGGCAATTCCGTATTTTCCTCTTAACATTTTTAAAAAAAAAAAAATTTAACTACCTGCGAAGAGAAGTTCCAAAAAAAATTTGAAAACAGAGAGGGAGCCATGGAAGTTCAAAAAGAGTGACCACTGACTGACCGACCGGTCATAATCGAACACCAATTCTTCATTTATTATTATTATTTTATGTGATTTATATATTCCACTTACTTTCTTTGCCCAAAGATTAAATTTATTGTTTGTTCTTTGACGAGAATTATTCTTTGGTCTTTTGCTTTGATTACAAGCCATTAGCCTGCCTAGCCACCACCTTTCTTGTAAGTTGCTCTTCCATCTTTAAAGATTCTGTTTTCTTTTTTTGTACCCATGTTCTTGTTATGCTTTTTATTAATAAGTGCAAACTGCAGAGTGTTTTTGGTTCTGATTTGAGAAAAAAATTTGTAGTTTAAAAGCAGTGATTACTTACTATAAAGTTGGCAACTGGTAATGTGTGAGTGATTTTTTTTAATCTTCTAGTCTTGTTTGTTTTATTATTTCATTGGGTTTGTTAAACCACCCTCTCTGTTTTATTAATTAATTTATGTTGTGGGTGGCTTTCTGGTTAGAATAGGTAACATAATTGTCTTTGTACTTTGTAGTTATAGTGTGTTTTCATTTTTCCAGGCTGTATTTTCTTTTTTCGTTTGGGTTAAATTTTGCTGTTATGATTTGTTTCATGAGTTTGAATATATATTTTTTTTGGCAGGAATTTGATGTGGTTATTTAGAAGTTTTAATTAGTTTTTTTTTTGGAGGGGGAGAGTTTGAACTCCAAATTGAAAATACCATGGAGGAAAAGCCGTTTCCTGCTTGGTCATGGTCTGTAGAACAATGTTTGAAAGAGTACAATGTGAAACTAGACAAGGGTTTGAGTTCTTATGAGGTGGAAAAGCGGCGCGAGAGATATGGATGGAATGAGCTTGCCAAGGAGAAGGGGAAACCTCTATGGCAGCTTGTGTTAGAACAATTTGATGATACACTTGTGAAGATACTTCTTGTTGCAGCTTTTATATCTTTCGTTTTAGCTTATTTGCATGGTGGTGAATCCGGGGAGTCTGGTTTTGAGGCCTTTGTGGAACCATTGGTGATAGTGTTGATTTTAGTTCTTAATGCAATTGTTGGGGTGTGGCAAGAGAGCAATGCTGAAAAGGCTCTTGAAGCTCTCAAAGAGATGCAATGTGAATCGGGAAAGGTTTTGAGAGATGGGTATCTTGTACCTGACTTGCCTGCAAGAGATCTTGTTCCTGGGGATATTGTGGAACTGAGGGTTGGGGATAAAGTCCCTGCTGACATGAGAGTTGCGGCGTTGAAAACTTCAACTTTGAGAGTTGAGCAGAGTTCATTGACTGGAGAGGCAATGCCTGTTCTAAAAGGCACTAGTCCCGTGTTCTTGGATGACTGTGAACTGCAAGCTAAAGAAAATATGGTTTTTGCAGGCACAACTGTTGTGAATGGGAGTTGTGTTTGTATTGTTATTAGCACTGGAATGAACACAGAGATTGGGAAGATACAGACGCAAATACATGAGGCATCATTGGAAGAGAGTGATACACCTTTGAAAAAGAAGCTGGATGAATTTGGCAACAGGCTTACTGCTGCAATTGGTCTTGTTTGCCTTGTTGTCTGGATTATAAATTACAAGAATTTTCTCTCATGGGATTTTGTGGATGGTTGGCCTGCAAATGTCCGATTTTCTTTTGAGAAATGCACCTATTATTTCAAAATAGCTGTTGCATTGGCTGTAGCTGCAATCCCAGAAGGTCTTCCCGCTGTAATTACAACTTGTTTAGCTCTTGGTACCAGGAAAATGGCACAAAAGAACGCTATTGTTCGGAAACTTCCAAGTGTAGAAACTTTGGGATGCACAACCGTGATTTGTTCTGATAAAACTGGGACACTGACTACAAATCAGATGTCTGCGACTGAATTCTTCACTTTGGGTGGAAAAACTACAATTTCCAGAATTTTCCGTGTTGAAGGAACAACATATGATCCTAAGGATGGTGGAATTGTTGATTGGCCGTGCTACAATATGGATGCTAACTTGCAAGCCATGGCAGAGATATGTGCTGTCTGTAATGATGCTGGCGTTTATAGTGATGGCCCTCTATTTCGAGCTACAGGTTTGCCCACTGAAGCAGCTTTAAAGGTTTTAGTTGAAAAGATGGGAGTTCCAGATGCCAAGGGAAGGAACAAGATCCGTGATACACATCTTGCTGCAAACTATTTGATTGACCACAGCACTGTGAAGTTAGGTGAGTGGAAATTTTTTATTTAGGCTCTTCAATTACAATAAAAATTTCTTGATCTCATCCTTTAATATACTCAAATATAGGCTGTTGTGAGTGGTGGACTAAAAGATCAAAGAGGGTTGCCACATTGGAGTTTGATCGCATTCGAAAATCAATGAGTGTTATTGTCCGAGAGCCTACTGGGCATAATCGATTACTTGTCAAGGTGACTGCCACATTTTATTTTTAATGCCAGCTCTGTTGCAAAGAAGTAACAATATTGAACTTAGTTAAAATATTGTTTTTACTTTAATTTTGTGTTTTCTGTTGGTTAAATGACAATAATGAAAACATCATTAAGTATGGATATTTTTTGTTTTTGTTTTTGAAACTTGAGTTAAATCCATTCAAATAGAAAGTTGGTCCAAAATTGACCCCAAAAAAATCATAATGAATTGTATTGTAATGACTGCTAAGACAGTAAATAAGTGGAAGTTTTTAGCATTTTTTATTTTATTTTATGCAGACAGAGCTTTCTTACTTTACGATCAGCATGAAATCTTCGAAACCTTTGCTTTTCATTTAATGGTTGAATTTGTAGGGAGCTGTCGAGAGTTTACTGGAGCGAAGTTCATGCGTGCAACTTGCAGATGGATCTATTGTACCAATAGATGAACCATGTAGGCAACTATTGCTTTCAAGACATTTGGAGATGAGTTCAAAGGGGTTGCGATGCTTAGGGATGGCATATAAGGATGAGTTGGGAGAGTTTACAGACTACTATGCTGAGAGTCATCCTGCCCACAAGAAGTTGCTTGATCCATCTTGCTACTCCTCCATTGAAAGTGACTTGGTCTTTGTAGGGGTTATTGGTCTTAGGGTAAGTATATGCCACAGTGTTTATGCTGCACATCAATTGATATTTATATAATACCTGTAAATTTTAATGATTCTTACTAAACACATCCAACAGGACCCTCCTCGAGATGGAGTTGATAAAGCAATTGAGGATTGTCATAGAGCTGGGATCAAAGTTACAGTGATAACTGGAGATAATAAATCCACAGCTGAGGCAATTTGCAGGGAAATTAAATTATTTTCTGAAGATGAGGATCTTAGAGGGAGAAGTTTTACGGGTAAAGAGTTCCTGTCTCTTTCCCCTGCACAACAAATTGAAACTTTGTCAAAACCTGGAGGAAATGTCTTTTCCCGTGCTGAGCCTAGGCATAAGCAAGAAATTGTGAGGATGCTAAAAGAGATGGGGGAAGTGGTTGCAATGACAGGAGATGGTGTAAATGATGCACCTGCTCTGAAATTGGCTGACATTGGAATTGCTATGGGCATCACTGGAACTGAGGTAACTTGAACTTTTAAACTTTGTTCCATTTATGTTCTGGCCTAAAGGTCAACGGACTTTGAATGTTGAGTTGCTGTTAAGCCTAATAACTTGCACAAGTAATTTCTCTTTTCATGTTTGATTTTCTTCTAACTTTAGGAACTCTCCATGTTTACTGTTTCAGGTTGCAAAAGAAGCTTCAGATATGGTTTTGGCTGATGATAATTTTAGTACCATTGTTTCGGCTGTGGCTGAGGGTCGCTCAATCTATAATAACATGAAAGCTTTCATCAGGTACATCTTTACTCTATCCATAGTTGTTAAAGGCGAAAGGCACACCGAGGCGCCAAGTCCTCCTGGAGCCTAGACGCTAGGCGCAAGATGAGGCTCGCGCCTGATTGAAGTTACGCGCATGGCGCACCTTGTATTTTTTAGCTGTTATATCAATTTATCAATTAAAATAATTCATATAAATTGTATTTAATAAATTTATCCTATAAATTTCAACTCAGTAGGTAAAATAACGATCATATCACACGGGTTTTTATTATTTCACGTTTTAGTTTTTTTAATTAAAAAAAAAAAGATTCATTGAGGCGTTCCTTTAACAACTATGACTCTATCATATTCTTCCTTTGATTGATTTAAGGATGTCTTATTCATTTGTTCAAACTCTTCAGGTATATGATATCATCCAATGTTGGAGAAGTAATATCCATATTCTTGACCGCGGCTCTGGGCATACCAGAATGTATGATACCAGTTCAGCTTCTGTGGGTAAATTTGGTTACTGATGGTCCTCCAGCAACTGCTCTTGGTTTCAACCCTGCTGATGTTGATATAATGCGGAAACCACCCCGCAAAAGTGATGATGCTCTGATAAGTTCGTGGGTTCTTCTGCGTTACTTGGTTAGTAATGATCAACATACTTATTCTTATATGAAATTTAATTGAATTTGGTCCCCCGTTGCATTACTAGGTCAATATAATGATGGAAAAGATATTGTCTGATTCAAGATCACTAAGCAAAAGAAAGTGCAAAATAGTAAAATAACATGTTCTTGGATATGACATGTAGAAGCAGAAACTATGTTTTCGTAAAATGTGAAGTAAAACTTCAACAGGTGTGTGATTATTAGGCGTGATCAGGAGATTTTAAATATGTTTTTAGACATGGTTACAAGAATAATTTAATAGTTCTAAAAGACAAGTTTTCTCATAACATTATTTTTCATATCGTGTTAAAAGAGAGTCTTCTGAAGCACACAAGAATTGGTACACTTTAACTCAATAAAGTGTAGGAAATAACATTTGAAGAACAAAATTTGAGTGTATGTTGACTTTCATGGCTTAGAAGCTTTTGCATGTGAAGATTTCCAAGACCTGAAAATTCTTGTTTCAAGAAAGCATGGAAATTTGCATGTTTTCAAAGCTCCAAATCCATGCCTTTCATGTCTCACGTGAGTTCCTTGGGAAGCTTCTTTCCAAAGATGCCAGATGCCAAGTTTTGTATTATTTATCACATGCAGTTTACTACTCTTGTCCAAACATAAAAAATAAAAAATGGTTGAATGATTGTACTTACTATATATCTCTCTGTTCTGAATGGCAGGTAATTGGTTCTTATGTGGGAATTGCAACTGTTGGCATATTCGTCTTATGGTATACTCAGGGTTCATTTATGGGTATCGATCTTGTTGGTGATGGACATACACTCGTTACTCTATCTCAGCTCCGCAATTGGGGGGAGTGCTCAACGTGGTCTAATTTCACTGTAACTCCATACGCAGTTGGTGGGGGTCAGATGATCACTTTCTCTAACCCCTGTGACTATTTTACCGTTGGTAAAGTCAAGGCAATGACTCTGTCACTTTCTGTATTGGTAGCAATTGAGATGTTCAATTCCTTGAATGCACTCTCTGAAGATAACAGTTTGGTCACAATGCCACCTTGGAGGAACCCTTGGCTTTTAGTTGCCATGTCAGTCTCATTCGGACTGCATTGCCTCATACTCTACGTTCCATTCCTGGCAGACGTGTTTGGCATTGTTCCTTTGAATCTGAATGATTGGTTTCTGGTCATCCTGGTATCGGCTCCTGTAATTCTTATTGACGAGGTTCTTAAATTTGTGGGGAGGAGTAGAAGATTAAGTGCCAAGAAGGAAAAGACTGCATAATACAATACGACGGCCTGGAAGATTTTTCAGAGGTCACACTGATAGATCACAACAAATATTTTTTAAAATGTTTTGCTAATTTAAATTCTTTGAATATTTGTTTCTGTTTTGTAATGGGGACAACTAAAAAAGTTTCTCATCTTAGTTCTCACTGCTCAATTCAACAGCTTGTGTTTAAAAATATTTTCAGAATGTTTCCATATTGTCATTTTCTGTTTCTCAGGCATAAAATGCTTCTAAATTGTAAACCATGAAACCACTTTTCTATTTGATATCAATCTGAAGTCTGAACAAGCATTTCATGAGAACTAAAGAGGCTATATCACAAAGAACTATTATTTTAGCATACACACTTCCGTATGAAAAATCAATTACCAATGGGTGCTTCAATTCAACTGTACAAACAAGATCAAATCATGCTTCCAACAATGTTCTCTTTACCATCAGACCAGAAGGTCACGCTGCATATGTTCTTCCTAAATCAGAATTCGTTTTGGAAAACCATATCGGCTTAGGCTTTGAAGTGACCTACCAATCTACCATCATATCCCAAGATGAAAGGCATCCTCTATCCAGCTTTAGAAGTGCAAACTCACGTGCTTTTGCATATGTAGTCAACCTCCAGTTGTTCGATGATTCTGGGTTCTGGCGTAGTGAAAACATCAAGGAGAGTTTTGCGCCATCATTGTCTCCTCAGCAAAAGCAGTTCTCTAAAATTCAAATTGGTCTAAGATGCTATTAGAAATAAGAAGACTGATCTTGGAGCACATTCAAGTGAGCAAGTACTCTGGCTGAAAGAGACTTCATACTACTGTTGCCTCGCTGTGTTAAGTCGACTAATGGCATCTGAGCAGATTTCCCATACTTCTGTTTGAACTCTGGTTGTCGGAAAATCCTTTCTACAGCATTTAGAGCCTTCTCCTGTAATTTGAGAGAGGGGGAACTAAGGAATCTTACCAAATGGTCTATGGCATTTGCTTCTTCAAGCACCTTACTACCACTTTGCAGCCTCTCACCTTCAATTAAAGTTAATAATGCATCTAAAGACGCCATACAGGCTCCAGGATCTGGTTCTTCAAGCACCCTCACAAGTGGCTTAACTGCATTAGCCTCCAAAAGACAAAAAGATGACTCAACAGCACAGATTCCTCCATGAACCATGCAGCCAATTTCTGGTGGAGGCGAGAAACACCAGAACCCCTTACGCTTCGGTATTGGTCGGCTTAGCCTAAGGGAATTTTCTGAAAACTGAGCAAGAGAAATGGCAGCATGTTCTTTTGTCAGGGTGGTTCCATACTCGAGTAACCGAACCAATTTGGGAATAACACCAGCTTCAGCTGCTTTCTTTTGCCGTTCCAAGTTCGTTGGAGCAGAGAAACGCCGCAAGGCCCCAACAGCATTTTCAATTACTCGACTTTGATTTGGATCATTCTGCCCTCCATTTTTCAGAAAATTCAAAATTATTGGAAGTGCACCAGCATCCAGAAGCCACTGAGTGAATTGAGGAGATTCTGGAAGGTCAGAGATAATTCCCAATGCGGAGACAGTCTCTTCCTCGTCGTCAGAAGATTTGATGATGTTGACTAAGGTCTCAATGCATTTCTGACCCACATGCTCCAGGATGATTGCTTCATTACCACCATCTACCAAGCAACAGAACAACTTCACAGCATTTGCTCGGACATTTCGGTTATCATGCTCACATAGCTGAACTAGAACTTGAATAGCTGAACACTGTTAATCATTAAACCAGTTAGCTGAACTTGAAACTGATCATATAGAGAAAGTCTCATTATGGAGGATATATTTGGATGAGGTGTGGGTTGAATAAAAACACTCACGTAACATGAAAGAACTCAAAAGTCGCCTAAAGGATGCAATATAAATTGTTTTCAAGCTATGTCAATCTCTAGTGAAACACAGAATTATAGTTTCTATTTAAATTTCCAAAGAATAGGCAACGGCAATAGATTTCTTTCAGGATATACAAAGACAATGCATGCATGTACCCGAGCACACACCTCTTTTTCCATGAGAGATTTACCTGTGTTAATTTGGCCTTGATATTCCCTGCAGAAGGAGATTGGCACAAAGCATTGAAGGTTTGGAGAATTCTTTGTTGCACATCTGGCCCAGTCAAATTAATTAAAGAAAAGAGCATAAAAATATCTCTTTCAGATTCCAGCAGTGAAACAGGTGTCTGGCTGGACTCTTGATACATGGTAGACACAGCAAGGTGCATAATTGTAGTTGTTGTCTCTTCACGCAAGCTGGAGGATGATGAGCTGTGATGAAGGAGAAGATCTACTAATGGGCCTACGGCACCTTTTTTTATCATCTGCAGTCCATTTTGGGCCACACTTGAGAGATTCCGAAGAGCTTTAACAGCCACTATTTTCATTTGATTGTCACCACGAGAAACCAATTGAAGAAGCGGACCCAGTACATCTTCTAGCAAAGATGCTTTATGGTGGTCAGTCAACTCCATTTCAGCCAAAGTTGATGCCATGAGCATTTTAACATCTTCAGGTCCTGCACAAAGACATGAAAGAGGGCGATTGAAACCATATAAACCTATTCTGCATCTTCTAGCAGATAAACTCAATGACAAACCAATTCGACTCAAACTCTGCGAAGAAGCTAAATTGTCACAATTGAAGTTTAAGAACCTGCAGAGAGGCGATGAAGCAAATGTTTAAAATAATTTGCTTTTGCCATTTGAACCACATTCTGGTCAGAGAATGAGAGATTCTCCAATAGCTCCTGTGCATCTCTAGAAGCTTGACTGTCATCACTGCTTGACATAGTCACCAAGAGGAGAATGCAGCCTTGAACCTTCCCAATGCAATCTCGCAATGTATTACAAGTGGATAATTCCAAAAGTAAAGCAACTGCCAACTTCCTTTCCTCAATACGACGCCCAAGAGATCGAACAATAGATTCGACTGCGTTATCAACATTTGCGAGTCTTTCCTGCAAAATGTCTTCAGTTATCAGGGTAAATAAAATTTCAGAAAGCAATCTGCAAATTTTTAATAATTAGCATACCCACTTCCCAGGGTAAAATTTAAAAATAGAATCTAAATCTGCAAGAGTGGCAAGTCATCCATGCACATAAACACGAAAAGATACTCTGAACAAATACTTCCAGAGCATATATATCAATTTGAACCAAATCATAAACATGCCTACTGATAAAGCAACGTCTGATACAAAACAAAGTTTTAGAATAAGTTTAAAGCTGTCTTGTCATACACCATTTAGAATCCAAAATACACGAAAAATTTAAGTAAATGGTAGTATAATTTATGAGTACCTTAGCATCATCGCTATCTTTTGCCAAAATGCAAAGGATGACAAGAGCATGATTCCTTACATCACGATTTTTGGAACCAAGTAAATGAATAAGGCTTGGTATGTAGTTCTCCAGTATTACCCATTCCCGGTGCTGGTCTCTTTGTTGACAGAGATCTTGTAGCTGTTCCAGGCAACGAAGCACTTCTTCCACCACGTTGGACATGAGTTTTGGTTTCATGGAAGCAATTGTAATCATGATGTTTCTATCTTTCCATTCTTCAATCGATTGCCTCAAAGTTTTATTCGGCCGTAGAATTGATGTGTCTAGAACAGTCATAGTTAGGGGGCATAATTTGTTCCCATCTGAAAACCATTTTTCTATTGCACTTCTCTCAAATGTCTGTCCTGAGGAAGTCTCCACAGGGTCCACCATAACATCCCGAGTGATTGGACAATAAAAAGATTGAAGAGGTTCCAAAGGCAGACTACCCAAAGACTTCCGTTTGGAGAAATACTTAATCTCTTTCTCCATTGGAGACGAAGCTGCATCTGCCCTTTCTAACAAAGCAATAATCTGACCCATTTGTATAGCCTCAGCTTGATCCTTGCTCAACCGGGAATTTTCAATCTCACTCTTGAATTCATCAAATTCCTTCTTCAACACTGACCTCTCAGGTGAGATACCAACCGCATCTGCAATCAGAGACAGCAAATGATTGGCATAAGAACGATCCACATTCCTTTCCTGTATTCCTGACTCAACTTTCTCCAAAATTTCTTCTTCTGCTACAGCTGCCCTAAAATCAGCTCTCTGCATACTGTCACAGAGCTTTCCAGTCTCTTCAACTATATCTGTTGAAAGAGCTAGAGAGGCCAGAGGAAGGATACCTAGTGCTCGGCTGATCTCTCTACTAGTGTCCTCTAAGCGCTTAACTATTGCCCGGCAATTCATTAAGAGATAAACTTTGTTTCTCTTGCTGCACTCTATCATAAGTTCCTTTGCAGCTTTTATTTCTCGATTAAGAATCTCTATAGCACTACTTAAGCCCTCAGAATGACTAACATATTTTTTATTCAGCTCTTTAAGGACAGGGACAATCCTTTCCAAATAAGTTGCAAGTTCCTTAATACTCTCCTTTTTAAAAAGAACATTATCAGCAGCAACCACTGCCTCTTGAATGGCCTCTACAATATGAGAAAGGACTTCAGAAGTAGGAAGAGTTGAAGCACTAGTAACCACATCCAGTGCCATCATATCAAACAACCCAGCTAAAGCTCGACAGAAAAACCCTCTATTTCCATGCCAATAGCAACTACAAATGGCAGTAGACAAATTGCAAGGCAACTGTCAACTGTCTGAGCCTTTGGTTGGAACCAGCTCTGAATCTGATACCTAAATCACCCTTTTAATCTTTCACTCAACATCCCTACATTTTAGCTACAATTTGAAACAAGTCAGTCAGCAATTTGCTTTAAAACTTCACACGAGAGACTAACAACAAATTCATCTTATAAGGCATAACTTAGTTTCTGACAATATGGAGATACAAAGAAAATTAAACTAACCAAATCAAAACTAAGGCATATTTTGAGAAGTATAAAATCCTTTACTAGATGTGCCTAATACTACTACTAATGGGGATCATTTAGATGAGTGTGTGAATTTCTTGGAAGCCAAAACAACAAAATCATTACATTAATAAGCAAAAGACAGTGTAATATAGAATACAAATTCAAATCAGGTGAGGCAGATAAATGTTTAGAGTTAATTAAAAAAAAAATAATAATCTAAAATCCACTTACTAATTGTCATCTCGGAACTGATATCCAAGGCGTGAACGTCAATTCAGTCTAAAATCAACAGGATGAGATCAAGAAACAAGGGTTATTTCGTCAACATTCAACTTGAAGAACCAGAAGCTACGAGCGAGCAGCGGAGTCAACAAAGTCAACAGTGCGAGAGAGATCAAAGAAAATAGTTGATGCCCATCAAAATTCCGACCAAAGAGACCAAGACAAGTTACACGAACTCAACAACTTAATAAAATGAAATATTATTCTATTTTCATTTTTATCTGTTGTTTCTCTCCAGTTGTATCAGGTCCGTAAAGACTTTCGATTCAAGTCTTGGTGCTGTTTTGTTCAAATGCTTATCATTCTCGGTCTATTGCTTTGACCCTCCTGTATGACTAACTCCCCATCCGCAGCTCATAATAACATAACCATAAAGAAAACATAATAATAATAATATTAATCTATATCTAATATATATGAAAGTTAAACATTTTCAAGTTTCCTTATCGCGTCACGTGACGGCTTCATATTAAAGTTATAAAATTAAATTAATAAATTTATTAGATAAAAATCATATTACAATAAATATACATATCATAATTTTATAAAAATTTTATTACAACAATAAAACATATTAGACTATTCTATTAAAATAAAATACACTATTTTTATTATTAAATTATAAATTAAAATATCTTTACAATTATTTTTTATTATTAAATTATAAAATTAATATAATAAATTATTAAAATAAGAAACATATTACAATATAAAAAACATAATCTTTTATTAAAATAAGAAATCTATTAATTTAATTAATTAATTAATATTTTATTTATTATTATTAAATTAAATAAAGAAACCTATTATAATTATCCTATTAAAATAAAAAAAATATTATTATATTATCTACAATTAACCTAATCTTTACAATTAATTTTTTCTTATATAAATTAAATATTCTTAAACATTCTCATCGCGCCACGTGAAGGCTTCATATGAAAGTTATAAAATTAAATTAATAAATCTATTCAATAAAAATACATATTACAATAAAAAATACATATTATAATTTTATAAGAATTATATTATACTAAGAAAATATATTATAGTATCTTATTAAAATAAAAAAATATTATTAAATTATCTATAATTACCTAATATCTACAATTTATTTTTTATAACTAAATTATAAAATTAAAATATCCCTATAATTATTTTTTTATTAAATTATAAAATTAAAATAATAATTTGTTAACATAAGAAACTTATTATAATATAAAAACATAATCTACTATTAAAGTAAAAAACCTATTAATTTAATTAATTAATTATAAAATTATAAAATTAAATAAAGAAACCTATTATAATAGAAAAAATATATTATAATCTCTCATTAAAATAAAAAAACATACACGACACTTAATCTCTATAATTAACCTCTACAATTAATTGTTTATTATTAAATTATAAAATTAAAATATCTTTACAATTAATATTTATTAAATACAAAACCTATTATAATAAAAATACATATTATAATTTTATAAATAACTGTATTATAATAAGAAAGCATATTATACTATCCTATTAAAATTAAAAAACACTATTAAATTTTAAAATTAAATTAATAAATCTATTAAATAAGAACATTATTATGACAATATAACATATTATATTATCTGATTATTTTTTAAATAATATGACAGATAATCCGACAAACAATATATATATGTTAAATATTTTTCAGCTCTCTCATCGCGTCACATGACACTTAATCTATACAATTAATTTTTTTATTACCTATTATAATAAGAAGATATATTATAATCTTCTATTAAAATAAAAAAAATATGTGGCATATCATAAAATTAAAATAAAAAATTTATTACAATATAAAAATATAATCTTTTATTAAAATAAAAAACCTAAATAGTAGCTGCCTAAAAAATCTAGCTAATTTTTTTGGATTTCGAGTGTATAATTATTTGCTATTTTATATTGAATTATTATTTATTATTTTGAATTACCCAAATTTTAATATTTATTGTGCTTAGGATGTAGACTCTGACTATTTGCTTTTACACAATAAATTATAAATATTATTTGAGAATTGAGAGATAAACGAATGAGACATAAATATTATGTGTAAGTAAATCAATTGTCTCATTTAAATGATAAAACCGACAACATTCAGAGCATTTACAAGATCAATACCTAAAATATATGCTCATTCCGCACAAAGTGCGGACCCTGCGCTAGTATATATAAAAGTTTAATATTTTGAAGTCTCCTTTTCGAGCCATGTGGCGGCTTCATATTAAAGTTATAAAATTAAATTAATAAATATATAAAATAAAAATACATACTACAATAAAAATACATATTATAATTGTAACGACGGGTAGTTTAGTTACTATTACGTTGTAGTACTATGGTATTGTTGGACGAAGATAATATAAAATAAGTTATGTTGAGATTCAAATATGCTTATGAAATGACTTTGGGGACAATCGGTAAATTTCTCGAAGTCCCGGGACGAGACTGTACCGTGTTTCTTTTGGAATGCCCATGGTATTTGGGGCCTAACTTTTTCATATGATCTCCGATTTTTATAAATTTTATATCGTCAGAAAGCTGAGATCGAGACCTACAATTTCTCCGTTGAATATGTTTCCAACATCGGACCAGAAATAGGTCAAAAATGCAAGTCAAAATTTAGATGAATAGTGATTTCGGGGTTAAATGTAAGAATCTCAATTTTTCTAGACCTTTCTACTCCATATCTCCAAATATCAAACCCCCCCCCCGACTATATAAAGGATTACTATTCACAAATCTCAATTTTGGAAGAAAAATGAGAAGAACGTGAAGAAGAAGAAGATAAAGAAGAAGAAGAAGAAGAAGAAGAAGAAAGAAAGAAAGAATAAGAAGAAGAGAAGAAAAGAAGAAGAAGAGAAAGAAAAGAGATAGAGGTGAGCTTGGTAATCTTAAGAAGCTTGGAGGGTGAAGGAATCAAGCATGAGAAATGTAAGAAATCCATGACCCATTTTCTTTAAATGGTGAGCTTAATGATTTGGCATTTGTGTAATGATGAGAACTTGAGTATGATGATGATTGAATTATTCCTTTTGTTTTGAGTTAATAAAAAGGTTGGTAAAGCCTCATTTGTTTAATTTAGATGGAAAATTGGTGAGTTGATAAAGTGAATTAAAAGTGAGATTCTTGATGAATTGATGGTTTAAGGCAGGTAAAATGGAGTGTGAAATGATGTTTTGTATATTGGTTTTTGGTATAAAATCATTGATATGGAGTGGATTTGAATAAATTGAGCTTTGGAGGAATTTGGAGAAACAAAGCAGATCCTGGAAAACCCAGGTCGCGTCGCGACGAAAGAGGAATAACGCTCACTACACAAGAGCAAAAGACGACTGGATTCAGAAAGCTACGCGTAGTCCTTTTTGCTTCACGACGTGATACATAAAACCTTCCCAAATCAATTTTAAACCCCCAGTTCCACCCTAGCGCGTTAGAGACCACCCTTAGGGTCTCGTATAAGTTTGAACACATATCATATATCAAAATATGATCATCATAAGCCTTGTATATATAATATACGGATGAATCTTTAAGTACTAAAAGTATCGAGGTTATTTTACTACGTTGATTCTAATTAAGTTCCGATCATAGGTTATCCACAGGAACTGCATTCTCCTTCGATCAAAGATCCAGTGCCAGCCATACTCAAACACTGTGAGTGGACACTTTTCCTTTAAACTGACTTTTATTTCGTTATCATTGTTTCAGACTTATATTTTCACGCTTTAGGGCGTTAGAAGAATTTATTTACAGTTATTTTGTACAAAGTTATATTTGAGAAAGAAACTGTTTTCCAGAAAATATTTTGTTCAGTTTTGAAATTCAAAGTATGAGTTTTTATGATTTTCGGGGCATGAGTTAAAACTCACCCCAGTATGTAACTTGAGATACATTGGAATTGACGGATACAGAGGACATGTGCACATGTAGAGGACTAGAGGGACGACGATACATAACGCCCTTAGATCCTAGTTTCAGAGCCAGGATGGCGGCATAGGTTCGTATACCTGGAGTCTAGTTCAGAGCTTGGGAGGTAGCATAGGCCCGCACCCCCAGTTCTAGTTTGTGGCTTGGAGGACGTCGATATGTAACGCCCCAAGACCACCAGTTTCAGAGACAGTAGTTGCATGCTTTGGGGGACGGCGATACGTAACGCCCCAAAGTCATGGATTTGCACTGCTGGCTACAGTTAGGCGTATGGGGGGATGGCGATACGTAACTCCCTCATACGTCAAGTTTTCAGACAGAGATACAGATTTCAGACAGAGTTTTCAGATTTCAGATACACTTTTCAAAAGAGCTTTTAGAAAAGAAAGTTTTCCCGAAACAGAAGTTTTATAAGAGATTTTAGAAAGAAGTTCAGAGTTTTAAAAAATAGAAACCGGTTTTCTTATAAAGT
Source organism: Zanthoxylum bungeanum (assembly GCA_019454045.1). NCBI lineage: Eukaryota > Viridiplantae > Streptophyta > Magnoliopsida > Sapindales > Rutaceae > Zanthoxylum > Zanthoxylum bungeanum. The sequence continues at coordinate 200,517 of SKCR01030894.1, forward strand.
TATTTTAAGAGTTTTCAGTTTTAGAACTAAATGTTTTATAATAGTTTTTCATTTTTAGTCCACTCACTTAGATCGTATAGCGATCTTGTTGGAGTTCTACGGCCCCGAGGATCGAATACAAAGCAAGAAATACATGTGCGAATACAACGAGGGAGTTGCGGAATACTCACATCGATCGGTTGAGCGACGCGCGAGGCAACAAAACTTATTTTCTGCCTCCATGGACTGCTCGGCAGTGGCAGTGAAACAGCTCACTGTTTTCGGCCATTGTTGCTCCTTGAACAAGCTCCAAGCTTCGTCAAACGATTCCAAGCTCATGGGTGGACTTCCCTATCACCTTCGCATGTCTCTCGGAGTACTAGCTCTCTTGATTTTTGCCACAAAATCAAACATTTTGCTTCCATTTTTCCTCTTGGCTCTTGGCAAACCAGTGAAGAAACAGCCCTTCATGGGCGAGAGAGAGAGAGAGAGATGAGAGAAAGAGAGAGTTGTTGATTAAAATGATTTCCAAAATCAAATAAAAACATATACCAAAATTTGTGTAATAGCTTTCAAAAGTCAACAAATTTGGCTCCAAAATAGCATTAAATGCTATCAACCACTCACATCACTATTTGCATCAATCAATCAATCATCAATGTGACAAGTTGTCACATCACTCAAAGTGACTAATGATTTGACGCTAGATGCGACTAGCGATTTGAAGCTTGATTTGACTTGCGTGCCGCACTCGAATTCGAAATGCGAATGCGCTCGCAAATAATCTCGGGCTCAGGTTGCTAATTCCAAATTAACGAATTTTCGTTGCGACGCAATTAAATGATTATGCTTAGCAAATCACTATTCACGTCGCTAACGAATTAATTCTAAATTAACTCGTTCGCCCGAATTAAAATCTAATTTTAATTCCGCGTCGAAATCCAATTTCGTTTAATATATCGAATATATTAATTAATCGATTAATTCCAAATTAATCGTTATCTCTCTTTAAATGATATTTTATCCCAGATAAAATATCTCCGTAATTAATCCTATATTAATTTTCTCTCTCTTCTAATTAATCCCATATTAATAAAAGTGCGAGTCATACGTCATCGGTGAATCTTCGGGAAGCGACCCATGAGATCCCCGGATATGTTGGCAATAAATACGGTCGTCGAACTATCCGAACACGTAAGTACCTAGTACTACGTTTGTACCGATTTACAAGACAAGGTTGGCTTCTAGCAAAACGCATGCCTACCCAATTCTCCAGAAACATCCTTACAGGAATAAGGATCTATATTAGGCGTAGTATACGTAGTATTGCATATTTCGATCCAGTATCGGATGATCACATGCAAGGCCTGGGGCTGGTGCAATGTCTGCCCCGTACGAAGCATATATCGGATTACGAGCAACTAGTCTCTTTATTATCGGATAATCATGACCAAGTCATATTATCCCGACGGTTGCAACCTTTTTAGAGAACCAGTTCTGTATCCCTACGCGATCATCATCTCCATATGACTGGAGTGACACTGTCATCTTGACATCACACCCAACACACTACGATTCTCAATATACCCAGAAGAGGCGTACACAGAAACCGGTTAAAGTCCTGGACGACCAAAACCAAAGTATATTGATTGTCGCAAGTATTAGCGGTGCAAGTCTCAGGTTAAGACCAAATACACCTACCCTGATTTCGGACTTCCATAGACACATAGTCATACTACCAATGGAATTCTAAGGGGGTCTATCCAGAGCGAAGCTGTTTCCCGTACCACCGGTTAAACACAACCTCCTATTACACTTGCATGAGTATCATATACCCAAATATATGAGAACTATGCCGTTTGTGCCCTCACAACGCGCACAAGTGTAATACTAATTTTTTTACGTATTTATCGATGTCCAATCTCGATAATACTCTGACTAGGGATATTTAATGATTTATCCTTCGTGGACTGATACTGTCTCATATCATTCTCAATCCAGGAACAAATCATAGGGACCTCTATCATTTATACATCTAGGTGATCTAATCACAAATGATAAGAGTGCAATCTCTTTTGTCACATAGTTAATTTGTACAACAACATCATGATCTGTACAAATAGTGACGCTATGGGTCATAATTGTCCAACAATCTCCCACTTGGCCTATAGCCAGTCACTCGAGTGTCTAACACCCGAACTATGTACGGTTGGCTCAAACTGCTGAGAAAAGGCTTTCATCAGCGGATTTTCATGATTATCATCTGATGCGATTTATTCGATCATCACATCGCCACGATGTATGATCTGAATGAATCAGATGAATATCGAAGTATATATTTGGATCGTTGATGAGACCATTAATTCTTTAGCCTGTGCTGACGCCTAGCTCAGCTGCTAACAGAACTATATCTAATCTAATTAGATTTGTTATCGACCCAGAAGGCTTCTATTGCTGCCTCAGCTGCAGCAATAACCCGCATTTGTTGTTTATTCGGTAACAGTATCTTGCTTGGATGATTTCCAGCTCACTGTTCCGTTATTCAAACTGTATAGTACCGTTTGCGACTTATAGTCATTTTATCGGTTAAGAAACTAACTACAGTGATCCCAGTCACTTCAAGTTCTCCTTCTCCATAGTTTAAAACAACATCCTTAGTTCTCTAAGATACTAAAGGACGTTCTTAACATCAATCCAGTGACTATCACTTGGATTGGCCTGTTTGTGAATCCATATGCTCAAAGCGTATGAGACACCAGGTCGCGTACATTTTTCAATGTACGATTTCTCAGAGAGTTTTCTGAAAGCCAAGCTTTCACCGATAGTTATTATGGGAATATCATTTCCAAGAAATGTTAATTATCATTATTTATATGACAACCACTGTCAGTTCGCTCTCACTAACCCTCTTATATACACAAGAATCATTTCGTTTTGAATTAAATCATACTCCATTATGATTACATCAAAACGATAATTCCAAGAACGTAACGCCTGCTTCAATCCAAACATGGATCGAATAACCCGCAAACCTTGTTTGCTAGTTTTGGTACGACAAAACCGACAGGATGTTGTAAACATCCTCCAAAAGGTTTCCTTTCCAGGAAAGCGATTTTCCCGTAAAGCTATCATATTTCATAAATGAAACACGCAGCTTTAGCAAGCATTATCCAAATGGATTTACCGTGGCAACAAGTAAAAGGTTGAATCGTAATCAATACAATGTTGATAACGATACCTTTCCGCTAAAAGCCTAGCTTTATATGTTGGTATGTTGCCATCCATGTATGTCTTCCTTGAAGACTTATAAGTACCAATAGGCACAATGCCTTGCGATACATCAACTAGTATCCAAACTTGTTGATATACATGGAATCCATTTCGGATTCATGGTACTTTTCCATAATAGGGAGTCGATATCTTGTATCACTTCCTCATACGTAGTCAGTTGGTATTCCTCAATAAGATATACATCTTTATGAGCTGAGAACAGAAACCCATACCCCAGGTTATTTTCTGACTCTCTCCGACTTACGCGGTTCTTGTGTATTCGAAGATTAATAGTATAGTTTCATCCTTGATGAACTATTAGTGTTCCATTAGGAATCAGTGCCTTGAATAGTATTACTCTGATTCTCATCGAGTTTTACTATCCTCCCACTTACCACTGCATATAGGCATTCCTCTCAGGAAAACCGAATGGCGAGCAACAATTACATTGTTCTCTAGTGAGTTGTATAAGTACTATACTTATGGTATCCCTAGGATAACCTACAATTGGCACTTATCCAATTTGGGTTTTAGTTTGGTATCATCCAAACGTATGCCTAGCATTCCCAAATTTTCAGGAATGATAAACCTGGTTTCTTTCCTGTTCATATCTAATATGAAATCTGTCAAACAGATTTTATGGAACCTTATTCAAAATAAGTTCTGAACTGTTAAAGCTTATCCGTTGAAGGAAATGGTAGCTCAGAGCGACTCATGATTAACCTTATCATGTCCAACAAAATTCGGTTACTCATTTCGGATACACCGTCAGATTGACGTGTTCCGAGAGGAGTCCTCATTGAAAGAATACTATACTCTTTCAAGTATACGAGAAACTTATTGCTTAAGTATTTTCCATTACGGTTTTACCGTGATGGTTTAATACTTTAGCCGATCTGTTTGTCTATTTCGTGTCGAAACTGTAAAAGTTTCCGATTTGTGTTTCAAAAGAAACACTTAACCACAACGCGATGCCACATCCGTAAGGTCACGAAATATTCATATCCACCTCTAACCTAGCTAGACATGGGCCCACTTGCTTCACTATGAACTAGGGCTCACAGATCGGTGGCATTTGCACTTTTACCAAGTAAATGTGCTATAGGCACTTTGCCCAATAAACTAGATTCGTAGACTTTATTTGAATAGGATCAAATCAGTCCTAGTACCCACTCTTCGAAAGTGTGGATATACGAGTCTTGTTTAATTGTGTCACAGACAACAATGCCACAATTAAGTTTCTTCTGATTAAATCAGTTTGAGCTATTTATTTGTCATATTATATATTTGAGATTTTATTTATATTCAAAATATAAATGCTGTTATTCACATCTAATGTGTTTTATCTCAATATCATCTTTATAAAATAAAACACTTTAGTGTTCTAGAATATAAAGGTAAATCCGCAACGGATTAAACACTGATATAGAGATAATGTATCTAGTCAAACTAGTTACATTATAACAGTTTCTAAATTTAAGTACACACCCGAAGGTAGTTCCTAAACTTAGGTATCTACGGTTAAAACAGCGACTTTCGTCCCGTTTCCAATTCGCAGATTAATCTCAACTGAAGTCAGTATCCTGCTCATAGCAGATTCTGAACATCAGTATATATTTATGTACCACACTAAGTATTTAAAATCCAATTTTAATACTAGTAGTGAACATAATTATGACAAACTTATTTGAAGTCGGAGCCTTGCCTCGTCTTCAATTCCTTCATGTCTGCCTTGTCCAAATGGCAGTCACGCTTCCGCGATCCCGTTTGCTACAATTTAGGCAGACATTTTGGGATATGTCCTTTATCTTCCTAGAAGATGATAATGATTTTTCCTTTGCCCTTTTCCATATTCCAGAAGCCTTTGGCCAAGCCTCAGACTTCTAGAATATCGAAGTAAGGTGCGCCTTGCGCAACTTGCCTTATTGCAAACTTTGACTTTATCTCCTTGAGAATAGTCATCAACTCTCCAAGAGTTATTATTGCAATTTGGCACTTCTAAAATCTAAGATAGATCTATGAAGATCCTTCAATTTCAGTATCATACTTTAAGGATCTAATCCTTATTTCTGATTAAGAAATTAAGGATTCTATTTGAAAAGCTTAATGGATTAAGCACTAAAGTTATCATTACATAAATTTTCCAAAGATTATGCTCTACTATTCGCTTAACTCCGGGCTGTGGCTTAATATGTTATTTTATCAAATAAAGTAACTTATTATTTTCCAGGACCATCCTGAAATTATATTCCCAATTTGAAAATTAAACCATTTAAATACATTTTCCCTAGGATTATGTTTTAAATGTCAATCTTTCAATTATATCTTGATTCTAATAGTCCAACTATTTAATCAACGATTTAGGTACTATTTATTATAATGATTATTATAGTCCAACTATTTAATCATCTATAATTTATTAAATCAAATATATTGATTACTATAATCCAATTATATAACCAACTATAAATGAATAGTTTGAATACAGTCCAACTGTATTAAAACAACGATTAAATATTAGTCCAACTAACATTTAATATATTTGACGAATGATATTTGTTTGAGCGCGTATGGCAAGCAATTAAACGAATATTGCAAATTCAATTCTTGCCTCCCACTATTTTTCGGCGAGCCTCTAACCCTCTGTCGAGTACTCGGGAAACCGTATTTCCTAGTGGGCTAGGATCCCGTTAAATATCACACAATCTTGACTTTGGCCAACAAATTGTATGATAATTAACTAGGTAGATCTCTAAGATCAATTGGATCCCATCCAATTCCTAGATCCAGTAGGGGAACATCCAAGTCCGAAACATATATCTTATATATGCCAATATATCCAATATATTGCCTAACCTTTTTCCTCTGAATCAACTAAGCCTTGGCTTTGGCATAACAAACTTAGTGATCCCAGTTAAGCGCGACCCATTGACCATGGAAAGCTTCGTAATCAATGTCGATGGACAAGAAGTGGTCTTGACTTTGGCCAAAAAACCACAACTTGGACAAGACACCAATATGGAACAAAGCCTTCGTGATTCAAACACATCCTCGACGGACAAAGGCCTTGACTTTGGCCAACAAACCAATGCCAGTCTTAGATCTTGAGTAAGAATCACTCAATGGAAGGAAAAACGCTTAATATTTTGTGAGGGTTTTTCGCGTGCAAATTGGCAACCAATTTATTATCTTTGTTAATGTCTCATCATCATACACCCTTAAGCATGCATTCTAAACACATAATAAAGCGCATATGAATAAATAATAATGATATGCGGATGGATACTTTACACAATGATCCTAGATCAAATCTCTCCTTTTCTCTCTCCCGCTAGCACAAGTATTTACTTCTACCCGTTACACTACACTTCTAAAGAAACCTCATTTACATTGAGGGGAATAGGTGAGAAGAGAATACAAAGAATAAGGACGTAATAAGGCTGGACACGCAGGTCCAATTAATAAATTCCAAATTTATTACAACAATTTCTAAAATTGCCCCACCCATCTAATATCCATCCGATATACATTATTCATGCATCGCAACCATGTATTCACACAAGCATGTTATCAATCAATCTAATCCAATTAATTAATCTGATAATTAGTGATCATCCAATGTTCAAACAACGATTTGATTTTGCTCGAGTCAAACTCGTTTTGCGAATAAGTACTCAAAGACGAATTCTCGAATTAAATTAAACTACATAATTAAATCCAATTCAATTTGTATTTAATACTAATTCGCTATTTAATTCCAAATTAAATACTACACTTTATTTAATAAACCTTTACGATTTAAATTCCAAATTTAATCGTTACGGGTCTCAAAGCCCGATTAACGTCCAACGTCAATTTAATTAAAGTCCAATGGGCTTTTAATTAATTTCTTAAGGCGTGGACTTTTGGTCAACTCGGGTCGAACCCAATAACCAAAGTCCAATCCGGGAGTTACCCCATAAGCCCAGAAATCAATTTAGGCCCAATTAAATCTTTAAAGGTCCATTAGTCGCATTTGGGCTTTATGGAGGCGGTTTTGGGCCCAATTGGATCCAACCAATTTTGCCTAAACCCAACTTAGTACAACCAAGCCCAATAAGCCCAATAACAACTTTCAAGGTCCAATTTCCAAAATTAGGCCCATTTCAATTAAATTACAAAATCCAATTTTACAATTTAATTACCTAAAGTGTATAACACAATTAATCACCCAAATCAATATTTCTAAAACATCAATTAGCCTAATTAATCATGCTCAACAACAAAAAAACATGTCCAACACATTTCATCAAAAATCAAACCCAATCTCACATACTTTAACTCTCGGCAAATGGGTGATTTTCATGTCCAATTTTAAATCCAATCCAATTGAATCCAATTAAACATTAAATCAACATTTCTAAATCGTTTCAAGTCATCCAATGATCAACGAAATAAAAATTACCAAGAATTTAGGGCACTCATGTATTCGGCCAACACAAGAAATTTGGGGGAAAATGTTCCAAACAATTTTTCAACAAATTGATCCAATCAATCTTCAATTAAAACATATTTAAGCATACTAATTCATCCAATTTCATTAAAACATGCTCAAATACAATTTACCCAAATTTTAAGCCCTAATCAATTTCATGCTTTTCAATCGCTCTTATACCATTGTTGGAGTTCTACGGCCCCGAGGATCGAATACAAAGCAAGAAATACATGTGCGAATACAACGAGGGAGTTGCGGAATACTCACATTGATCGGTTGAGCGACGCGCGAGGCAAAAAAACTTATTTTCTGCCTCCATGGACTGCTCGGTAGTGGCAGTGAAACAGCTCACTGTTTTCGGCCATTGTTGCTCCTTGAACAAGCTCCAAGCTTCGTCAAACCATTCCAAGCTCATGGGTGGACTTCCCTATCACCTTCGCATGTCTCTCGGAGTGCTAGTTCTCTTGATTTTTGCCACAAAAATCAAACACTTTGCTTCCCATTTTCCTCTTGGCTCTCGGCAAACCAGTGAAGAAACAGCCCTCCATGGGCGAGAGAGAGAGAGATGAGAGAAAGAGAGAGTTGTTGATTAAAATGATTTCCAAAATCAAATAAAAACATATACCAAAATTTGTGTAATAACTTTCCAAAAGTCAACACAAATTTGGCTCCAAAATAGCATTAAATGATATCAACCACTCACATCACTATTTGCATCAATCAATCAATCAATGTGACAAGTTGTCACATCACTCAAAGTGACTAATGATTTGACGTTTGATGCGACTAGCGATTTGACGCTTGATTTGACTTGCGTGCCGTACTCGAATTCGAAATACGAATGCGCTCGCAAACAATCTCGGGCTCGGGTTCGTTAATTCCAAATTAACGAATTTTCCGTTGCGACGCAATTAAATGATTATGCCTAGCGAAATCACTATTCACGTCGCTAACAAATTAATTCTAAATTAACTCGTTCGCCCGAATTAAAATCTAATTTTAATTCCGCGTCGAAATCCAATTTCGTTTAATATATCGAATATATTAATTAATCGATTAATTCCAAATTAATCGTTATCTCTCTTTAAATGATATTTTATCCCAGATAAAATATCTCCGTAATTAATCCCAGATTAATTTTCTCTCTCTTCTAATTAATCCCAGATTAATAAAAGTGCGAGTCATACGTCATCGGTGAATCTTCGGGAAGCGACCCATGAGATCCCCGGATATGTTGGCAGTAAATACGGTCGTCGGACTATCCGAACACGTAAGTACCTAGTACTACGTTTGTACCGATTTACAAGATAAGGTTGGCTTCTAGAAAAGCGCCATGCCTACCCAATTCTCCAGAAACATCCTTACAGGAATAAGGATCTATATCAGGCGTAGAATACGTAGTATTGCGTATTTTGATCCAGTATAAGATGATCACATGCAAGGCCTGGGGCTGGTGCAATATCTACCCCGTACGAAGCATATATCGGATTACGAACAACTAGTCTCTTTATTATCGGATAATCATGACCAAGTCATATTATCCCGATGGTTGCAACCTTTTTAGAGAACCAGTTTTGTATTCCTACGCGATCATCATCTCCATATGACTGGAGTGACACTTCCATCTTGACATCACACCCAACACACTACGATTCTCAATATACCCAGAAGAGGAGTACACAGAAACCGGTTAAAGCCCTGGACGACCAAAACCAAAGTATATTGATTGTCGCAAGTATTAGCGGTGCAAGTCTCAGGTTAAGACCAAATACACCTACCTGACCGGCGTAAACACACACGTATAACGCAAGCGCACGTATCGTTCAAGTAGTATAAAAATATCGATCCCACGAGGACTTAATTTCTACTGTTGTTATTAATTATTGATACTATTTATTACAAATATGTAATTGAGGGAGAAGAGAATGATTGCTTGATTGATTTGGTTGATTGTAGATTTGCTAAATAAATAAATAAATAAAAAGACAAAAGAAAATACTAAAGAAAATAACAAAAGACACAAAGATCTAGGGTTGTGAATCCTTCCAATATCTTTTAAAAGATGAAGTGATTATTTTATGTTTGTGTAATAAATCAGTTTACTAACCTGGAACACTAAATTATGCAAAAGCCTCTGTCGATGGTCAGACGCAAATACCCAGTTTAACCCAATTGAACCATATGTCTATGTCAACCAAATTATATGGATTCATTAAGTTTAAGTTCCAATTATAGCTACCCCCGCCCGACAGGTATATTTCTATCCTGTAAGGAAATCTATTAAAGGGTTATCTATCCTCAAGGAAGATCGTGGACTATTAAGTCTAAGGCTGAAACCTAAAATCCCTATATCTAGTTCATTTTAGATTTACCACATCAATCTTATTGGTGATCAGACAACAAGAAGCATTAAGCTTAAAACTTAATAAGTAAACCTTTAAATTACCCAAACTATAAAATAACCTCTTATAAACCGGTGATATTAGAATTCATCACAACCCCAGATAACTAACACATAACTATGGCTAATAAAAACTTAAAAGTAAAAGACATAAAGTAAAAAAAACTTAAAAGTAAAAGACATAAAGTAAAAGCTGAAAAGTAAAATAAAATAAAATAAAATGCTAAGGTAAAAGGAATTACTTTTACTACTACTAATTTAGATATCTCCATAAAATAATATATAAACTTGTGATAATATTACCAACCGACCAATCTGGCGGTATCCTGATTAAGTCAAATTAAGTCCAACCAGCCATTAAGGCGGTAATATTTGTCCATAAACCAGCCATAAAGGCGGAACCAAAATTAAATTACCAACCGACCAATCTGGCGGTATCCTTGATTAGTTAGGTTTAAACCAGATTAAAATTAAATTACCAACCGACCAATATAGCGGTATCATTTTTAAGTCAAATTTTAAATAGTGAATATATTATTTTTAAGGGAGATTAATCTAAATAGCAATAGTAAAAGAATTACCTTTCACCATAGCAGGGGGAAGTTACCTCCTCATGGTGAATAGTAAAAACTGTAAAAAGTAAAAAGTAAAAATTAAATTACTATTATTACAAAACGTAATTAAAATTATTTACAAAACTAAAAATTAAAAAAAAAAAACTAAGAACTAAAAGAAACTAGAGAGAGAAACTCTCTCTTTACATCAAAGAGAAGGGAGAGAGTGGTTCAACAAAATCTGAAAGCGCGGATAGGCCTCGGGCGTCGTGACGCTGGAACAGTGATTCGTGGCATGCTCTCGGCTTGACACGTGGCGATTCGGATAAGAGGCGGCTGAGAACTCAATTATGATGCTGACGTGGCGATGACATGGCGACACGTGGTGAAATCGATTGTCGGCACCGTAGGATTGCGACACGTGGCGACACGTGTCACGCTGTGATTGGCTGATGATGATGTGGCACAACACGTGGCAATGTTGACTTGTTGACTTGCTGACGTGGCTGATGACATGGAGACACGTAGGATGCCACGTGGCACACGTGGCAATGGTGATTGTCGGCATCTTAGGATGATGACACGTGGCACGGCGCACGTTAGCAGATCGGCTCTGATGGTGACACGTGGCACGGCGTACGTTAGCAAAGTCAAACTTTTCAAATTCTGACTCGTTGACCAGGCGCACCTTAGCGAAGACTCGGCGCACTTTAGACGTCGCGACGCCAAGGGCTTGGGCGTCGCGACGCCCAAAATTACCAAAATGCCTTTTTTTGCCAATTTTTCCTGTTTTGCCCCAATTCACCTCCAGAATGTCCTGAAACTTTATTTATCTACAAAATAACACAAAACACATCAAAATATTCACAAAACCCAAGAAACTATACAAAATATTAGGTTAAATGAGTGGGAAATAGTGATAGATTTACCACTCATCACTACCCTGATTTCGGACTTCCATAGACACATAGTCATACTACCAATGGAATTCTGAGGGGGTCTATCCAGAGCGAAGCTGTTTCCCGTACTATCGGTAAAACATAACCTCCTATTACACTTGTATGAGTATCATATACCCAAATATATGAGAACTATGCCGTTTGTGCCCTCACAACGCGCACAAATGTAATACTAGTCTTTTACGTATTTATCGATGTCCAATCTCGATAATACTCTGACTATGGATATTTAATGATTTATCCTTCGTGGACTGATTTCTCAATCCAGGAACAAATCATAGGGACCTTCTATCATTTATACATCTAGGTGATCTAATCACAAATGATAAGAGAGCAATCTCCTTTGTCACATAGTTAATTTGTACAACAACACCATGATCTATACAAATAGTGACGCTATGGGTCATAACTGTCCAACAGATCTAACCCACACTCCAGTTTCTGTATCTTGCAGGTTTCTCGGAGGACGGGCTCGGGAGGACAGATACTGATGCAATCACTAGGGATGGAGTTCACCAGTATGAGTCAGAGTTTGAGTAAAAGTCATGTCTTAGTCAAGTACGAGTCATAGTCCAATCTGAGTTTTGTATCAGTTCTGATGTGTGTAGTCTTTGTAAAATAAATTGTTATCAAGTACAATATTTAATATTGAGTTTATTTTCAATATTTTCGAGTTGGGCTACGGTCCCATACAAAGTATAGTCAAATAAAGATAAGTATATTAGTATCAGTTATAGATAGTAAGTCGGAGGCTGATGGGGTTAGTACTGTTATCCCCTGCCGGTAACATCTCCCAAATCGGGGATGTTAAAAAGATGGTATCAGAGTATGGTCTAGGGAGTCAGTGACTGCAGTGGGCAGAGTGCTGGGGTCTTGTATACGCAGTATGTCCGGGATACCCGTATATGAGGCACTACCTCTCCAGTATCTGATCCTCGAGTACGCCCTCAAAGTTCCATAGACAAGTTAGTAAACCTTCTTAGATCATTCAAATAGTATTCCTTGTAAGAACAATTTCACTCTAGATACCAGATAAGAAATCTTCTTGAAGTTATACCAATCTAGTACCAGCAGAATAAACAGGCGATGGAAACAGACAGTAAGATTTTAAGAGAAGTTAACATTGAAGTGAGAAAGGATAATTTTAAGAAAGTACAGAATGGTGCATAAGAGTATAGGTAGCCAGAGATAAAGGATAGTAAGGAGATGGAATAAGGCATATAAATTTTGAGGATATCTACCCTAGAATATGCAAGAGAATAGAAAAGTCCGAACAAGTAGTAGAGTGCATAGAAGTAAGATCCATCCCCTTCTCAGAACAACTCCTTCAAGCTGAACCAGTAGTATTTAAGTATTTCCTATAGATAGTAAAACTCTAAAGATACCCACTCAGGAGAGTAGGAAGAGAAAGGAAAAACTAGAAAAGAAAAGTAAGGAATGTACTTAGATGTTAAAGTGACCAGAGATTGTAATTTAAAAGATACAAAAGTAGAGGATAAAGAGAAAAGCTAGAAGAAAAGTTAAGAGAGATGTAAGGGGGTAAAAAGTAGCCAAATATAAGAAGAAATCGAGATATAGAATCAGATCGATAAGGGAGTAAACAGAGATAGAGGAATAGAAACAGACAAGAAAACCCGAAACCCATAGTAATAAGAATTAAAGACACAGATTTAAGTAATAAAGGATAATACCAGAGCTAGTAGTAAAGATGAGTGTAGTAAGACTAGACTAGAATGAAAATCCGAATAGATCTAAGTAAAATGGTTCTTTCCTTCAAGCGAGTTACTTTTCTTTCTCAGAAGAATTCCTCCGAGTCGATCTAATGTCTCTTGAACCATTTCGTATAAGTAGCAAGTTCCCTAAATAATCAAGGACCGTTATAAGATAGAGGAAGTAAGAAAGTCAAGGATGATCGTGGAACCTTTTAATGGATACGAAATGCCATAGAGGAAGAGAGAGACTTTAGATCTTCCGAATTCAGACTTGTAGGCAAACAAGATGAGTGACGACTGAAACAACAGTTAGTTCCCCCTAGCCAAGAGATCCAATAGATAGGGCTTCGACCTACCCAGATATTCACTCATTCGAGATACCAGTTAAGGAAGTTATCCTGATAGAGTCTATCTCATACCCATCCTACATGAGCAATAGACTCCATCAGGACATAAAGTACTAGAACAAGGATGAAGAAGCTCCCCGAGCCATAAAGAAAAAGACCAATGAGATGTAAGCAGTTTCTGTTAGCATGATTATAGGTGATCGTAAGAAAACCCAACGGGAGTCCACTTCGAGAAATGAAAGGACCTTGAGAGGCATACCACCTAGAAGAAGGATCAAGGAAGTTTCGAGGATATAAAGAAGAAAACCCAGGGTAGCGCAAAGATTAAGGTAAGTCAGAGTGAGGCTTGTTAAACCTGTAGAAGTTTACAAGAGATCACATGTCGTAGAACCCACAGATAAGCCGAGTCAGTAAGAGATCCATAGAAGAATATAAGAATAGACCTATGAAGATTAAGATACTTAAGAAGTGATAAGAGTACCAGTATGGACAATAGAATAAAGTGATCAAATCAAGGGTTATAGCAAGGAATAAGAAGTTGAGATCTAAGAAACAAATAGAGGAACGACCTATAGTTAGTCTTAGAAGCAGAAAGTATAGTAAGGGAATAAGACATGCAAATGGTATGAGAAACGCGAGGAGTAACAAGGAAATTCAGTGTATTTGGGTGCAAAGATGATATAATGAAGAAATAATAGAGTAATGAATCGATGAAAGTTGTGGGACCCTAGAGCCTAGTAAAGAAAAGAACCAGTAAAGGAGAGCAACTGTTAGATTAGACAAACTACGAGAGGGCTCGACAACCAAGTCGATGAATCCAAAGAATCATAGACAAGAAACATGAGAATGGAAGGTATATCCCTACAATAAGTTGAGCTAAATACAAGAACCTTCATATAAATAAGGAACCTTCAAGAAGGTAGAGGTATTAGAAGTACAAAAGATCATTGAGAATGATTCGTAGGAATATAGTGAGCAACTTACAAGGAACCTCATGGTATTGAGAAGAAGGATCTTAGGAAAATAGTAGCATATGGATCAAGATATAGTAGAGGATGCCCTTAGCAGTCGAAGTAAATAGAGTTTTCAAGGGAGTAAATGAGTAGGAGTTGGGGAGCTAAGATAAAAAGGAACCTTCGTAGCAGAATGAATCCCTTAGGAAAGATAGTAAATAGATTATAGTAGTATCCAGAGAAAGAATATAGTAACAACAGAAAATTAAGCAATATAAAGGATAAAGTAACAATATAAGGAACTTAATAGGAAATATACCTTTAGAAAGACTTTGTATGAAATGTGGAGTGATTGATTGATGTAAATGACCGGGAGTAAGGTAAGAAAAAGCAAGTCAGATAAGTTTTAGTAGTAAGACCCAGTGAAGGAAAAGACATCAGACAGGTATACAAGAGAGTTATAAGTAAATGGTACATGTTACCAAAACACCGTAACAGAAGAGCCTCAAGACTAGTTCCCACCCTCCTAACCCTCGATCGATACCAGTAACAAAGATGGACCTGAAGTGTAACCTTGAGATACTCCAAAAGCAAATATAAGTGTAGTGATAGATGAACGAAACATACAACTCTTAAGAACAACATCAAATCAGGATAAAAAGAAAGGAAGAAATAGTCTAAGTTAGAGATTAAAAGGAAATATATTAGATAAGGCAATAAAGAAAAGAAATACTAGTTAAGTATATCAAAAAAAGGTAAATGGACAGCGTTAAGAATAACCAAGGAAATAAGTTTACCATAGTATGGAAATCGATAAAGAGAAGATATTCTAGCATGCAATCAAGTATAGAAGACGAGTTGATATAAAAGAATAGTAAAGAAAGATCAAAGAGATGAGACCTACGGATGTTAAGTTGGAACAATACCAAAATAAGTAAGAAGTCAATTAATAATCGATATTTCAAGAAACCAAGGTCTGAGGAGATGATAATTTCATAAAGAAATAAGAAAATTCCCAGGTATGAAGGCAAAAACATAGACCCAGAAAGTTCTTAGTAGGTAGCAGAATGAAGTTAAGGACAAAAAGAGTACTAAGAAAAATTTTAGAGAATAAAATTGTTAAGGTGCAATGACGATAGGAAAGAGTACTTAATAAGTAAAAAGGTAACGATAAGTAATAACAAGGAAAATTTTTTGATTGAGCAATCATATAAGGTACCCAACCCTAGCTTAAGATGACCAAACCACTACGGGTTTGAGATGGTTTAGCCACGGGTATGGGTGGTTTGGTAGGTTCGTATCATAGTACAGAAACAAAGGAATATGTTAGTGCGAAACTGTTATTGTCATAGAAATGAATTCTCGAATTACGGAATAGTGATAAAGTTATGAGTAACGAATTTTGTAAGCAAAGTACGAAAGGATATAAGCTTTAACCAGGACCAAACCGAGAGGTACCACTAAGAAGTTATCCAGGAGTAACACTTTAAGTACAAGTGGTGTTAATAAACAATATTAGTAAGTTAGAAAACCCAAGCCCTTTCAGAGAAGCAGAAACTTTGGAACTTATAAAAAGAAGCTTATAAACTGTTGAAGGTCGCAAGTAAAGTATAGAAAGTTGATAGCTAAATGATGAGAAAGAATAACAAGATCAAGTTGGACAGATGAAACAAGGGAATGCTAAGTACATGTAAAATCTTTAGTAAGAGTCAATATATCAACCACTAAGAATCTGATCAAATTAAGAAATTACGGAGCATAAGTGAAGACCTATAAGAAAGAGATCTTGGAGATAAGATATATTGAGTACACCTAAAGGTTCTAGAAAAGAAATAGTCATGAATACTCAGTAGAAGTCTTACAAAGAGAAAAAAAAGGAGAAATCAAGTGGCTAATAGAGGTTGGAAACAAGAAGATAAGTATAATAGAATCTCTAGATATTCACAAGACTATAAAAACCACGAGTAGACACCAGAAAAGATTTGAGGACGAATCCTATTTAAGGGGGGGAGAATGTATAACGTCTGGTAGTTTAGTTACTAGTACATTGTAGTACTATGGTATTGTTGGATGAAGATAATATAAAATAAGTTATGTTGAGATTCAAATATGCTTATGAAATGACTTTGGGGACAATCGGTAAATTTCTCGAAGTCCCGGGACGAGACTGTACCATGTTTCCTTTGGAACGCCCATGGTATTTGGGGCATAATGTTTTTATACGATCTACGATTTTTATGAATTATATATCTTCGGAAAGAGGAGATCGAGACCTACAACTTCAGTGTTGAATATGTTTCCAAATTCGGACCAGAAATAAGTCAAAAACGCAAGTCAAAATTTGGATGAATAGTGATTTCGGGGTTAAATGCAAAAATCTCAAATTTTCTAGACATTTCTTCACTTTTCTCCATATCTCCAAATATCAAACCCCCCACTATATAAAGGTTTAAAAGAGAAGAACGTGAATAAGAAGAAGAAGAGAAGAAAGAAGAATAAGAAGAGAAGAAAAGAAAAGAAGAAGAAGAGAAAGAAAAGAGATATAGGTGAGCTTGGCAATCTTAAGAAGCTTGGAGGGTGAAGGAATCAAGCATGGGATATGTAAGAAATCCATGACCCATTTTCTTTAAATGGTGAGCTTAATGATTTGGCATTTGTGTAGTGATGAGAACTTGAGTATGATGATGATTGAATTAATCCATTTGTTTTTAGTTAATAAAAAGGTGGGTAAACCTCATTTGTTTAATTTGGATGGAAAATTGGTGAGTTGATAAAGTGAATTAAAAGTGAGATTCTTGATGAATTGATGGTTTAATGCATGTAAAATGGAGTGTGAAATGATGTTTTGTATATTGGTTGTTGGTATAAAAACATTGATATGGAGTGGATTTGAATAAATTGAGATTTGGAGGAATTTGGAGAAACAAAGCAGATCCTGGAAAACCCAGGTCGCGTCGCGACGCAAGAGGAATAGCGTGTCGCGACGCAAGAGCAAAAGACGACTGGATTCAGAACATTGCGCGTCGTGACGCGTAGTTCTTCTTGTGTCACGACGCGAGACACAGAACCTCCCCAAATCAGTTTTAAACCCCCAGTTCCACCCTAGCGCGTTAGAGACCACCCTTAGGGTCTCGTATAAGTTTGAACACATATCATGTATCAAAATATGATCATCATAAGCCTTGTATATATAATATACAGATGAATCTTTAAGTACTAAAAGTATCGAGGTTATTTTACTACGTTGATTCTAATTAAGTTCCGATCATAGGTTATCCACATGAACCGCATTCTCCTTCGATCAAGGATCCAGTGCCAGCCATACTCAAACACTGTGAGTGGACACTTTTCCTTTAAACTAACTTTTATTTCGTTATCATTGTTTCATACTTATATTTTCACGCTTTAGGGCTTTAGAAGAATTTATTTACAATTATTTTGTACAAAGTTATATTTGAGAAAAAAACTGTTTTCCAAAAAATGTTTTGTTCAGTTTTGAAATTCAAAGTATGAGTTTTTATGATTTTCGGGGCATGAGGTAAAAACTCACCCCAGTATGTAACTTGAGATACAATAGGAATTGAAGGATACAGAGGACATGTGCACATGTAGAGGACTAGGGGGACGACGATACATAACGCCCATAGATCCTAGTTTCAGAGCCAGGATGGCGACATAAGTTCGTGTACCTGGACTCTAGTTCAGAGCTTGGAAGGTAGCATAGGTCTGCACCCCTAGTTCTAGTTTGTGGCTTGGGGGACGGCCATACGTAACGCCCCAAGACCACTAGTTTCAGAGACAGTAGTGGCATGCTTTGGGGGATGGCGATACGTAACGCCCCAAAGTCATGGATTTGCACTGCTGGCTACAGTTAGGCGTATGGGGAGACAGCAATACGTAACGCCCTCATACGTCAAGTTTTCAGACAGAGATACAGATTTCAGACAGAGTTTTCAGATTTCAGCTACATTTTTCAAAAGAGCTTTTAGAAAAGAAAGTTTTCCCGAAGCATAAGTTTTATAAGAGATTTTAGAAAGAAGTTTAGAGTTTTAAAAAGAGAAACCGGTTTTCTTATAAAGTTACTTTAAGAGTTTTTTGGTTTTATAACTAAATGTTTTATAATAGTTTTTCATTTTTAGTCCACTCACTTAGATCGTATAGCGATCTAACCCCCACTCCAGTTTCTGTATCTTGTAGGTTTCTCGGAGGACGAGCTCGGGAGGACGGATACTGATGCAGTCACTAGGGATGGAATCCACCAGTACGAGTAAGAGTTTGAGTAAAAGTCATGTCTTAGTCAAGTACGAGTCATAGTCAAATCTGAGTTTTGTACCAGTTCTGATGTGTGTAGTCTTTGTAAAATAAATTGTTATCAAGTACAATATTTAATATTGAGTTTGTTTTCAGTATTTTCGAGTTGGGCTATGGTCCCATACAAAGTATAGTCTAATCAAGATAAGTATATTAGTATCAGTTATAGATAGTAAGTCGGAGGCTGATGGGGTTAGTACTGCTATCCCCTGCCGGTAACATCTCCTAAATCGGGGATGTTACAATAATTTTATTAGAATTCTATTGTAACAAGAAAACATATTAGACTATCCTATTAAGAAAAACAATATAAGGAAACCTATTATAATAAGAAAACATATTATTATTTCTCATTAAAATAAAAAAAACATACGTGACACTTAATCTCTACAATTAATTTTTTTATTAAATTATAAAATTAAAATATCTTTACAATTAATTTTGTATTAAATAAAAACATATTACAATAAAAATATATATTATCATTTTATAAGAACTGTACTAGAATAAGAAAACATATTACACTATCGTATAACAATTAAAACACTATTAAATTTTAAAAATAAATTAATAAATCTATTAAATAAGAACTCTATTGTAACAAGAAAACATATTATACAATCCGATTAATTTTTAAATAATATCACAAATAATCTGACAAATATATATATATATATATATAAGTTAAATATTTTTAATCATCCCCATCATGCTAAGTGACGACTTTATATTAAAGTTATGAATGTTCACATTTTCGGGTAAATCCGCGATGAACCGACCCGACCCGCTCGGGTTTTAAAAGAAATAATGTATTTTCCGGTTAATTCGACCCGACCCGTTTTTTACGGGACGGGTACGGATTTGACAATCAAACTCGACCCGATACAATAGATTTTTATTATTTTTAAATATTTTTATTATTTTTAAAGTTTTTACTATTATTTCAGTTGTTTATTATTTTTTATTGTCTTGAAATTTTATATGTATGATAAGTTTCGGGACATAAAATAGTTAGTTTTATTTTTTTATTAAAATAATTATAAAATTAAAATATCTCTACAATTTTTTTTTATTATTAAATTATAAAATTAAAATAAGAAATTATTAACATAAGAAATCTATTACAATATAAAAACATAATCTATTTTTTATGATTAATTTTGTATTAAATAAAAACCTATTATAATAAAAATACATATTATAATTTTATAAGAACTGTATTATAATAAGAAAACATATTATACTATCTTATTATAATTAAAAAAACACTATTAGATTATAAAATAAAATTAATAGATCTATTAAATAAGAACCTTATTATAACAAGAAAACATATTATACTATCCGATTAATTTTTTAATAATATCACAAATAATCAGGCAAAGAATACGTGTGTGTGTTAAATATTTTTAAGCATTCTAATAGCATCACATGATACTTAACTCTACAATTAATTTTTTATTACCTATTATAATAAGAATATATAGTATAATTTTATATTAAAATAAAAAAATATAGGTGCCACATAATCTCTATAATTAATATTTTTATTATTAAATTATAAAATTAAAATAATAAATTTTAAAATAAAAAACCTATTAAATATAAAAATATAATCTCAAGATGCATATTTTGATATTAGCTTTTGCACAGTGAATTAGAAATATTATTTGAGAACTGATAGACAAACGAATGAGTCATAAATATTACATGTAAGTAAATCAATTGTCTTATTTAGACTATAAAACCGACAAAATTCGGAGTATTTATAAGATTAATACATAAAATGTATGGTCAACCTGCACAAAATGAGGGTCCTGTAATAGTATATATAAAAGTTAAATATTTTTAAGCATTCTCATCGCACCATGTGTTAGCTTCATATAAAAGTTCTAAAATTAAATTAAAATAATAAATTTACTAAATAAAAATCTTATTTCAATAAAAATATATATTATAACTTTATAAGAATTCTATTATAATAAAAAAGCATGTTATAATATCCTATAAAAAAAAAATTTTAAAAATTTATTAAATTATCTACAATTAACCTAATATCTACAATTAATTTTTATTATTAAATTTAATATTAAAATATATGTACAATTATTTTTTATTATTAAATTATAAAATTAAAATAATAAATTATTAACATAAGAAACCTATTACAATATAAAAATATAATGTAATGTTAAAGTAAGAAACATGTTAATTAATTAATTAATTAATATTTAAATTTATTATTATTAAAATATTTTTAAGCCTCCTTATCGCACCACGTGACAACTTCATATTAAAGTTATAAAATTAAATTAATAAATCTACTAAATAAAAATCATATTGCAATAAAAATATATATTATAACTTTATAAGAATTCTATTATAATAAGAAAATATATATAATAGTTGTTAGAGTTGGTGCTTGGAGCGCCAATCTAAATAATGTATTGTACATTATATTTTATTATTTATTAATAAAATAACTATATTTTCATTTCAACTTTGTTAATGATAATGTCATTATGCATATTAGATTGATATATAAATATGCTAAGAATGACATCGACCTTAGAATAGTCATGTAGTAATATTGGACACTAGGTGATCTGACATTGGGATAGTATTACTATTATAAACTATTATTAAATAAAAATATTCCTAATTGTCGGTTTTGGAATACGGTCGAATTCATATACCTTAGAAGACTAGCACATGTCGTAGATTGGAATTGTAGTTCCAAAGGTTTAATCCGATGTACCATGAGCAAGGGTAGCTCGTATAGACATGTGAGTATTCGTTGGAGCGAATACTGAATGACTCATAGGTGAATCCTAATAGTTGGAAGTACACACCACCGTAAATAGGAATCTCCTCGAGTCGAGTAGCATATGTGATCCTTTGACTATATGATAACATTGATTTTGTGTATGATTCTTCACACTTTAATACCATATATATTAGAGACCTTTCATGGTCTGACCGCTAGATGTTCATTGAGTATGGACCTATACATTCGTTAATCAAGTGCGTATCAAGATATGATCAGTCGGCCCGTATGTGAACCATAAGGGGTTTAAGTATCCACGTGAGTAAGTCATGATTCCTAAAACTTTGGCCAAAGCCGATCACATAGCGTGGATTGCATAAATCAGAAATGATGTTCTGATTAGTTGTAAAGAATTGTGGACATATCAACATAAGATATGCGCCTCAGAAACTTGACGGTATAATCTATGTTTCCTAAGCACAACTCAGATAGCCTACGATGGAGGGATTTTAAACATATATGCTGACCTCAACTTGTATAGTTCAGAAAGATCATTCATGTTCTTTGCAAATTTGGAGGTGGCTGAATTGCATACATATAAGCTAGACTTATATGACGAATGTGTCTGGACTTAGAAGTCCCATAATATGAAGTGTACTCGTTAAACTCTTGGGTAGCCGATAATTTTTTATAATAAATAATATTTGATATTATAATTATCAACTAAAATAATTAAGTGTTATTGGATAACAGTAATTATTTACTTTGACCCAATTGGATTAATCTAAAATCACACAAGGGCTGTGTTGTAATTTCCTAAATATCTCTACCATTGGAGGATATTTTGGTAATTACAAATATGTAATAATATGTGTATTTGACTTGATTTAATTGGATTAATTCAAAGTGGTAGACATTCAACTAATCCATTAATTAAACTTTATCTTGATTTAATTGGATTAAATCAAAGTGGTAGCCAAATGTGATTAGTCACACCTAATTATACATATTTGGACAAATTGGATTAAGCTCACATAAAAGTTGATTAGAACTTTTATTAATTAAAAATTGCATAAGTTTTGCTATAAAAGGAAAACTTGAGCAAGTTTTTAATAAAAATGCAAAGTAAGCTAAAACAAGCATTAAACAAAAGAATGAAATATTAGCCTAAGTAAAGTTTTTGTGGGAGAAGCTTTAGAAGTTCTCTACAACAATAAGGAGAAGAATATTGGATCTTCATATCAAGCTTGCTAGTTTTAGAAGTTCTCTGCAACATTTCAACAAGGAGAAGAAGATTGAATCTTGTAATCAAGCTTGCTAGGTAAGTTTGATATTCTCTAAAGTTATGTTTTCATTAATGAGTTGTTATCATTAATGAAACATATAGTGGTGTATTATGTATTGGATACATAACAACATAGTTTGATGCTGAAATTAGGCTAATGAATTGTGTATGGATGCTTTGAAAGCATAAACACAATATGCTTGTAATTGGGTCAAAATATTCATGTTGGACATGTAACATAAAATTAGAGTTTTAAACTCTAAATAATAGCTTGGAGTTATGACTACCATTTTAGAATCACTTGACCACCTTTGAGTGACCTAGAATTGTTCATGAGTCGTTTTATTATGGGATTCTATTTTGATTTATGTTTTGATTTAAAGAAATGCATATATGTATTTAGAATACATGTATGTTTAGCTTATAACATATGTTGATGCTGGTTTTGATGTTAAAATTGGATTTTAGGTGTTTGGAGAAAATTAGAAGTGTTTTGGATTGGATTCAAGGTACATTTACTCACTGCCAATATTTTACATATGGCAGCATCGCGACTCCGATCTCCAGCGTCATGACAATCACGTCTCAGAGTTGCGGGCGTCACCCTTGTGTGCCGCGATGCCGAGTGTCACGGGCCAAACTTTGGAGTCACCAAGTTGGGTCCGTGCGGCACTTGTTAACGTTGCGTCTAACAAGTCAGCCTAGAATTGAGCCTGCAAGGACAAGCTCAAGGTTAACCATCAACAAGTTGTGAGCATTGTTAAACAATGGGAGTTTAGTATACATCGTTAGCACACATTCACATGGCACGAGATAAAACGTAAACATTCAAGCATCACATTGGGACACAAAACAATGGGACATCAAAAGAAGTATATTTCATTAAGCAAGCCAACTAAGGGCGAGGGAGTACACAACTAAAGCCCTTAGTATGCTGGTGGCCAAGGCCCT
The DNA here is from genome assembly GCA_019454045.1 of Zanthoxylum bungeanum. Taxonomy (NCBI): domain Eukaryota; kingdom Viridiplantae; phylum Streptophyta; class Magnoliopsida; order Sapindales; family Rutaceae; genus Zanthoxylum; species Zanthoxylum bungeanum. The sequence goes on from SKCR01030894.1 coordinate 224,480, forward strand.
TCTAAGGTGCCCGGGTCACCTCCCCCTAAAGAGGTTTTAGAGACATTACAAAAGTGGCACAAGGAAACACACATGATGTTTGAGTTGTCACCCCCATAAAATAGGAAAATAAAATGAAATAAGAAAAATACAATAGTGCACACTAGCACCACAACACAAGCGGCCATGGGCAAGACATTGGCCATGGACAAGCTTGGGTGTTGGCGTGTTACACCGAGCATTCGTAGATTGGGCTTTGCGACTCCCAAGTCTGTGCGTCGCGACACGCCGAGAGTTGTTGCCCATGAGTGCTGAAACTTCATTTTCTCCGTTTCAAAGTTTCCGGACTCTGATTCGGCCCTGATTTTTTCCTACGCACTCGTCACGGAATATAGTATTCCATAAAATATTTAAAAATTCACCCATGCTTGATATCCACGGGTTATACCCACTTCTGCTATGCAGGACATCGATCCGACCCTAGGGGTTCCACAACTGCCCCAACAATAGTATCATATTAAATTTTTTTAAAAAAAAAATACTATTAAATTATCTACAATTAACCTAATCTCTACAATTAATTTTTATTATTAAATTATAAAATTAAAATATCTCTATAATTATTTTTTATTATTAAATTATAAAATTAAAATAATAAATTATTAACATAAGAAACATATTACAATATAAGAATATAATTTACTATTAAAGTAAGAAATATGTTAATTAATTAATATTTAAATTTATTATTATTAAATTATAAAATTAAATAAATAAACCTATTATAATAAGAAAACATATTATAATCTCTCATTAAAATAAAAAACATACGTGACACTTAATCTCTACAATTAACCTCTACAATTACTTTTTTATTATTAAATTATAAATTTAAGTAAAATAACCTATTATAATAAGAAAACATATTATAATCTCTCATTAAAATAAAAAAACATATGTGGCACTAAATATCTAAAATTAACCTCTATAATTAATTTTTTTTATTACATTATAAAGTTAAAATATCTTTACAATTAATTTTTTATTAAATAAAAAAACCTATTACAATAAAAATACATATTAAGATTTTATAAGAAATGTATTATAATAAGAAAACATATTAAAATATCCTATTGCAATTAAAAAAATACTATTAAATTATAAAATTAAATTAATAAATCTATTAAATAAGAACCATATTATAATAATAAAATATATTATACTACCCGATTAATTTTTGAATAATATCACATATAATCCGACAAAGAATATATATAAATATATATAAATTAAATATTTTTAATTTTTCTCATCATGTCACGTGACACTTAATCTTTACAATTAATTTTTTTATTACCTATTATTATAAGAAGATATATTATAATCTCCTACTAAAATAAAAAATATATATGTGACACATAATCTTTACAATTAATATTTTTATTATAAAATTATAAAATTAAATAAATAAACCTATTATAATAAGAAAACATATTAAAATATCCTATTGCAATTAAAAAAATACTATTAAATTATAAAATTAAAATAATAAATCTAAATAGTAGCCGCCCACAAAACCTAGCCAATTTTTTGGATTTTGGGTCTATTGTTATTTATTATTTTATTTTGAATTATTTCTATAATTTTTTTTATTTCATGAATTTTTTTATTATTTATTGTGTTTTCGGATGCTGATTTTGACTATTAACTCTCATACTGTGAATTATAAATATTATTTGAGAACTGAAAGACAAACGAATGAGACACAAATATTACGTATAAATAAATCAATTGTCTCATTTAGACAATAAAATCAACAAGATCCAAAGCATTTAGAATATCAATACCTAAAATATATATATGCTCAACCCGCACAAAGTGCCGACCCTATGCTAGTAATAATAATAGTATATATATATATATATCATTTCATTATCAAGAATTCGAATGCTACTATTATTTTTATAAAGATTAATTTTAATAAAATCCATAAATTGATAAAACCATAGAAGATTATGATAATAAAGTCAGTAAATTAATAATTATATAAATTATTCATTCACTTATTTCTACGAATAGAGCCCAAAATTATTAACATTATTCAATTCAAAGATGAAGTCATTCCAAAAAGGTAAATGAAGGCAACAGAGTAAGTTGCAAAAATCAAATTCACTTGATAGTTTAAGGTTGAAAATATAATACTAAAAAGCTAAAGAAACACGTGAAATGGATGGTAGTATCCAAGATGGCTACGACTGTTCCTTTTTAACGGATTAGTTGACTTCCTGTTCAACTTGGAAAATGAAGTCAATAGATTTTTAATATTAGGGTCACAGCTGGAGGAAGTGATCCAACCAAATTAATTTTATAGCTTCAACGTTTAAGCTTCCTCCAGAAATGTCTTGGCTGGAGAATGTTTTCCGTTAAAAAAAAAAGGAAAAGGTTATTTTGTGAAATTACCTACTAACACACTCAACAAATAATTTCTATACTCAAGAAGAGGGAGGGGTGAATTTGATAATGACCTAATATTACGAAATAAAAATTCTTTTCGATTTTACGCTATTAAGTTAGTGGTTTTACTAATTTAGTTTATGTCAATTTTCTCAATTACAATATATTGCCAAAATATAAGTTACTAAATGATATGCAAATATAAAATATAACTTGCGATAATTAAAAGAGTAAGAGTTAGAGAAATTGACTCTGATGATTTAGAGTGGTTCTATCAACAATGCTTACGTTCACTCCTCCAAGCCGCACTTGAAGTTTTCCATTATGTCAAAGTGATTGCACACTTTACACGTGAGTTTTCCGTGGCTCACTCACAACCAAGAGTTTTGTCCCCTGAGTTCACTCCAAACCTTTACACAAGAGTTTTATCCCTTGGTTCACTCTTAAATTTTTACAATGAGTTTTTGACGCTCTCCTTAGGGGGAGGAGAAGAAGGAAGTCAAAGGAGCCAAAGTCGTCGTGTAAATCGGACATATCATTAGTATACTGTAGGCACTGCATTTTTGCATGAAACCCGATGATGAGCCTCGTATGGAGGCACTACCCGATAAGTTGCGGAAGTCGTGGGAAACGGACGTCGGAAGGGAAAATTCAAAAATCAATACCTTGCCAGATTTAATTCAATTGTTTAGCCTCGGGTTCGCTTGATTAATCTCTGTTTTAACTATTAGATTCAGCCCAAAATCCCCACAACCCACACCAAGCCATACGCCCAAGCCCACACCAAGCCACACGCCCAAGCTCACCAAAGGACCAATCCACACGCCCAAGCCCCCAAATCCCATCCAAAAAATATTCAACACATTAAACACATGTCTAAATTAAATAAATCAAATCAAATCTCCTTCCAAAATTAAATAAATCAAATCAAATCAAATCACCTTCCTAAATTAAGTAAATCCCTTTGCTAAACTAAAATAAATCACCTTCCAAAATTGAATAGATCTTTTCCTTATAACAAACTAAATAAATATTCCCCATTATTACACAATCTTTATTTCCTACCCATACAAGGAAAACCCTAATCCACTCTTATAAAAAGACACACAAACCAAACCCCTAGACCTAGAGCTCATTCACGGCAACCTCATAATAAATAAACCCTAAAGCTTTCGGTTCTCTCTCTCATATTCAACACACAGCCTCGCCCTCAACAAATAATAAACACACTCACGCAGCCCCTTCACGCAACACCTCACCAGCCCACTCATCCACCAGCCATTCACGCGACACCCCACTAGCCGACACACATAGCAGCCCCTTCACGCAACGATACACCCAACAGCCCATTCACGCAACACCACACTCAGCCAGCACATTCAAGCCGAAAATACAACAAGAAACAGCCCTTGCTTCACCGTAAAACACAACCCCAAATTAGTCCCTATATTACCGAAAATACAACACGAAAACAGCCCAAAAAATCCCACTGCACTACCGCAAAACAGCCCCCAAAAATCCCACTGCACTACCGCAAAATAACCCCCAAAAATTTGCCTACATTACCGCGAATTACAGCCCCTCAACACACCCAGACCACCGCAGAAACAGTAACCCCAAACGGCCCGAAAAAACTGCAAACTGCACCCTAAAATAATCCAAAAATAGCAGTAAAAATAGCAAAAACAGCAGCCCAAAATAGAGAAAATAGCAGCCCAAAACAGTGAGGCGACGAAGGAAAACATTGAACCAGTGAACCGGAGGAGTTGCAGAGCATTAACCCTTCCGACGGCCGCGTAACGCACTTCCAAGAGGCGACTTAAAAGGTAAGACCTGAGGACACCCTTTTATTTACTCTCGTTTATCTTTTTCGATTATTTATTAGTATTTTTTCGCATGCATATTGTTGGTCCATGTATGTGATTGTTGATTGGATGAATGATTTTGTGCTATCTCTCGCGGTATATCGGATGGAAACCCAGACGTAAATTCCGTAGCCGAATCTGAATGGACGGTAGTGCAGTCTGTACTTGGGATACAACTCCCCGTATTGCTTGAGAAACGCACATATTTCATTTTGTCTAATCTTGTGTTCGCCTATTATTCATTATTTTACTATTTATTTTTCGCATGCTATTTATTTATGCAATGATAATGTAATGCGCATGGGCAAATCACGTTGGATTAAAGGTCCTCCGTTTGAGGGATGAAAAGTCTAAGGGCTACCTTTACCACGATGCTTTTGTCGCGTCGGACATAATATGTTGGGTTGAACGTGAGATATGTTCAATCGGGCATTCGAGGTCCTATATAGATGTTGGCCTTGGTCGCATCTCTTTCCTTTTATTCTTGTTATTCACTTTTTGTCTCGCATCACTTCACGTTTATTTTCATGCATAATCCCTCTTTAGTTATTTCTTTCACGTTAGGAATTTAATTATACCTCTTCAATGTTTATGCTTAGACAATTATTATTTATTTATATTTCCGCATTTATCTATTTAATATGTTCATGAGATTGCATGCTTGCCTTTATTTCATTTACTCATATGTATGCAAACTTAGATATAGGTTATTCTTATATGTGTATGTTGCGTAGACTTGGTAATATTATCGTCTGAATCTGTTCATTTTAAGTGACATAAGTAAGGGACCATTCTGAACCCAACGGTTTGAGGTCTTCCCTTACGAGGGGTGAGTGCGGCCTTAAATCATTTCCCAGTTCACGCTGGGTAGTAACTCATTTATTCTCCGGTTTAGTCCCCCGCAGACTACTCTGTACTCCCGACGGGGCCGCGAGCCTGGAACAACATCGCCGATTTATGTGTTATGCAGTCTGGCGACTCCACTGGGGATGGAGAATCGGCCCCGAAATAATGTCTTGTAATGTTTGTGATTTTTGCTTTAGTTAATCGTGTCTACAAGTGGGTTAGGACCAAGGGGTTTAACCAAAGGCATTATTAGAGTTGGATAATGATTTGGTGTCTTCCTTCACTCACTACCTTTTTGTAGCCAAAAGGAAAAGCTGTGAAGACATCTAGATAATCATTTACTCAACATTTACCTTGATGGACTAATTTGGAGGATCTATCGTTTATTCATGTCACCAAGGCGATAAGAGCCTAAGAGGCAAGGATATTTAAGAGAGTTCGCTCCACCCTCCCTCTAGGGAATCTTCAATAGAGAAATCCATTTGACAGTCCTTCATGTATCGAGAAGTCATTTTCACTCGAAGCGGCGGATCGTTACATGATATCATCACTTGCTGGCACGTACCTTAGGGTATAAAAAACTTGTGCTCACTTGGTTGCTCAAACCCTTAAGTGGGGAGACCTAGTTGTTGGCAATCCTTCGCCGGCGGGAGCCTTTATCTATACTCCTATAAACCTGCATATGAACCATAGTTGAATGACCTATAGAACCCACCCTTTATGCTTGTGTTTGAGACCATCATCATTTGGATTCAGTTGGACTTCTTGTCATAAGATGTGAACTTGTTGGGCCATTTAAACTGGGACGAGTTTGTGTCTTATGACAATTGGGCCAAAAGCTTCTAAAATGCCAATGGGCAGCTTTGTGTTTGGGCCCCATATCATTTGAAGTTGTTTAGCCACGTTATCGCAAAAGTGTAAACCTGTTGGGCATTTTTCAACTGGGACAATTTTGCACCTCGCAATAATATGATTGAACGCTTTGAAATAATAATAGGCCAACTTGTATGAAAACCTTGATGGGCTTAGAAAGTCCAAACATGATCCAAATATGCCAGAAGCATGAGTCCGATATCCGCACTGGCTTTCATCCAGAAAGGATACGCCTTGTTACGACATATTTGTATACTTTTGGACGCTTCTAAGTTCATCCCCATGACCACAGTTGTCGAAAGCCCAATTCGTCGTTTCTAGACAATGGCACGATTCCCATAATAGGCTTAGTCCATGTTGTAAATGGGCGGTCTTTGTCTTTTACCGATGGAAAGGGACAAAAGTGGCGAGGTTCACCTCATAGCATATGAGAAAGCGATTATGTGCACCTTACATCGGTACATAGAATAAAACACATCTAGAACCAAAAATAGACTTACCGCGAGTGTGGGAGAAATAAGGTCGGAAGGATATATTTTGTTTGATCAACTCACGAATTTTATATATTCCATGCATCGCACGCATACATGCTAACTTACGATTTTAAAAGCCACCATAGATACCTGTTGGGTTAGGGAAGAGGGAAGACTCGTCAAAAGGCCGTTAGAGAACATGAGCGAGTCAGATAATGAGGGATCTTGTATGGATCAGCTAGAAACTAACCTCGCTAAGATTACCGAGCAGTTGCAAGCGTTAACATCCGCTGTGGCCAATGTGGCAGTGTCCCGCGCCAGGGGAGACTCTGAGAATGTGAGGCGTGAATAGCCTCTGAACAGGTTGAGTGATGAGATCCCTGTCGTTGATGATGACGTGGCTGAGTATGCCGCGGGAAGGATAACCAGGTCTCAGGCAAAGTTGCAGAAACTCAGGGATCATGTAGAATTGGTCACCCGCAAGATGAGGGGTAAGCATGAGGACTTACTAGACTACGAGGCGATTACTTTCGAGGAACAGCTGCCATCTCAATTCAAGATGCCCGACATAGCCAAATTCGACGAGAATGGGGATCCGAGGGTCCATCATCGGCAATATGTTTCTATGATGAGTTCGGTGGGTTTGTCGAAGTGTCAAGTTCAGAAGATGTTCGGGATGTCGCTTGAAGGGGCACATGTGGTATGGTATCATGGCCTAGAGAGGAAGGTCAAAGGTGATTGGAGAGCATTGGCGGAGGCCTTTCTGAATCAATATGTCACATATTTGGAGATCGACTTGTCGCTCCACGACTTGGAGAATACCAAACAGAAGCCGGAGGAGAGCTTCAAGGATTACGTAGATCGCTGGAGGAGCCAGCTTCTGAAGATGCAGACTCGGTCCTCGGAGAAGGATCAGATCAAGATGATCATCAAGGGCACCAAGCCCTCTATTTATGGCAAGCTGAGGAGGATGACCTCTATGATTGGTGATTTTCGACAGTTGAGGGAGTCTGTCATGGACATTGAGGAGGAAGAAGCTGAGAATATAAAGTTTTATAGCTTGAATAGGAGGACCGTTGGGGGACCATCGGGAACCAAGCCCGTTTCTGCTGAGGTTGCCGCCATCAGAAACAGGCATTTTTCCAACCTGGGTAAGCCTTTGTCTAAGGTGCTTGAGAAGTTGAAGAGACAATGACTCCTAAAACCCTTAGAAGCCAAACCACTTCCACATCCTCCACCACCACACCTCAACATGAACCTATATTGCCATTACCACCAATAAAAAAGACATGACACCGACAACTGTGTCCGCCTAAGGCGTAAAATCCAAGACCTCATTGACTCCCACAAAATACCCGACCCAGAAAAAGAACAACTAAACACACACATAAATTCTCTGCCCAACTACCACTCCGTTCCACCACCCACCTACATGATCAACTCCGGCCTACCTGAAACCTTTGTCCTCCAGACTCTCAACCACCAAGCTTCTTGCATGGGGATATGGGATGGCAACAGTGAAGAACCATAGGCCAAGGTAAAAGACAATGCTGTAAACGATGAAGATGCTTTCCCTAGTTTATTTGATTGCAATACTGCATTTATTAATAATAAAGACATTGATTTTGCCTACTTGTTCGAGTCTTTTCCTCAATAGTTAAGCATGAGTCTGATGATGAAATTGTTTGCTGTATGGTGAAACCTTAGAAACAATAAGTGCTAGAGGTACTCTCATCCGATATTTTGAGTAGTTGATCTTGACTAGACTCGCGAGCACTTAATTATAGGATCTTAGCAGTAGAAGCCTGAGTAGTCGACAAGATGACTAGTTGAAGAGATGGCAGATCGATGAATGACCATTCGCTTAGATGTCCATCCTGATTTACTTATGTTACGGTATGTGATATGGTTGGAAACAAAAGAAAAGTCTATGAGGAAGAAAATATAAACCACCTATAACCGATAAGCGTGAAGCTACCCATGGGTGAGTATTAGGACCACCATGAGGAGAAATGCTACCTTAAAGGGTAGGTGTGTTGAAAAGAAAAAGACGAAAGAAAAGAAAAAGAAAACCATATCACATTGAGTATGGAGAAGTAATTACAGAGTATGATCAAGACATCTAGGTTGATTTGACCCCTCGACCCCATTCTTTGAAACAAAATCATTGAGTTGGCTTACCCAAGGATTAAGTTGTAAAAGAACTTTAGCACACACACACTTTGAGTCTGATTCCGATCATTTATTCAAATGCTCGGATTTGAGTTACATCGAGTACTTTGAAGGTTCTCTGGTTTCAACACTGGGCATCCTTTGAGGGCAATAATATGTATAACTATTGGGACTATTTCATAAGAGGCAGTATAATATGTTGGTATGGAAACGTCACATAACATGATCTACATTGACCTAGTGCAAGTAGCAAAGAGCAGAAAGCTAAACCAAGACTGGGGGGCGACCAGTCTACCACCCCGCGAATAAGGGATATAGCGAGAACTTGAGCCATGAGACAAAAGAGAACTGAGCAATCACCAGAAAAGAACTGGCAGAAGGAAATTGTAAGCAGACCCAGGGGGCGATCAAAGACTTTTGTAGGCGAGAAGCACCGAGGAGCACAAAGAAGACCTAACCCATCGGAATAGGAAATACATCCATGCATACATGCATACACGTCACATAAACGCATTTTTTGTTTTGTTTTTGTTAGCAAGTTTTGAAGAAAAGGAAAAAGCTTCAAAGACAAGCAGTTTCGGGAATGAATCCCTGGGTCGAGGCCCACATTATCAGCAGTTTCGGAAATGAATCCATGGGTCGAGGCCCACATTATCAGTAGTTTTGGGAATGAATCCCTGGGTCGAGGCCCATATTATGAGCATTTTTGGGAACGAATCCCAAGGTCGAGGCCCACATTGTCATCAGTATTGGGAATGAATCCCAGGGTCGAGGCCCACATCATCAGCAGTATCGGGGATGAATCCCAAGGTCGAGGCCCTTATTATCAGCAGTTCCGGGAATGAATCCCAGGGTCGAGACCCATATTATCAGCAGTATTGGGAATGAATCCCAGGGTCGAGGCCCACACATTTAGCAACACCTCGGGAATGAGGTTTAGCATGCCGGGAATGGCACTCCGGGAATGGAGCATGGTTCAGAAGTAGACCACAACTATCACATCAGCGACGCCTTAGGAATGAGGTTTAGCATACCGGGAATGATGCTCCGGGAATGGAGCATGGTTCGGAAGTGGACCACAACTATCACATCAGCGATGCCTCGTGAATGAGGTTTAACATGCCGGGAATGAAACTCCGGGAATGGAGCATGGTTCGGAAGTGGACCACAACTATCACATCAGCGACGCCTCAGGAATGAGGTCTAGCATGCTGGGAATGGCGCTCCGGGAATGGAGCATGGTTCGGGAATGGACCACCTCGCAGTAACGATTCGGGAATGAACCACCTCTTATCAGCTCAGTCCGGTAGTGATTCCTAGAGATCGCAGCATTTTGCAAGGATGAACCTTGGGGTCAAAGCACCTCGCCACCATATCAGCTCAGTCCGGTAGTGATTCATAGAGATCGCAGCATCTTGTAGGGATGAACCTTGGGGTCGAAGCACCTCGCCACCAAATCAACTCAGTTCGGTAGTGATTCCTAGAGATCGCAACATCTTGTAGGGATGAACCTTGGGGTCGAAGCACCTCGCCACCATATCAGCTCCGTCCGGTAGTGATTCCTAGAGATCGCAGCATCTTGCAGGGATGAATCTTGGGGTCGAAGCACCTCCCCACCATATCATCTCAGTCCGGTAGTGATTCCTAGAGATCGTAGGATCTTGCAGGGATGAACCTTGGGGTCGAAACACCTCCCCACCATATCAGCTCAGTCGGTAGTGATTCCTAGAGATCGCAACATCTTGCAGGGATGAACCTTAGGGGTCGAAACACCTCGCCACCATATCAACTCAGATCGAAGCAACAGGGAAGTCAGGCAGCAGCTGGTGAGCCAGGTAAGTAAAAATGCATGCACGACTTTGATAAGATTGTCACTGTCACACACTACACAAGTCCCATCAAAGTGGGGGCGACTGTAGGCACTGCATTTTTGAATGAAGCCCGATGATGAGCCTCGTATGGAGGCACTACCCGATAAGTTGCAGAAGTCGTGAGAAACGGACGTCGGAAGGGAAAATTCAAAAATCAATACCTTGCCAGATTTAATTCAATTGTTTAGCCTCGGGTTTGCTCGATTAATCTCTGTTTTAACTATTAGATTCGGCCCAAAATTCCCACACCAAGCCATACGCCCAAGCCCACACCAAGCCACACGCCCAAGCTCACTAAAGGACCAATCCACACGCCCAAGCCCCCAAATCCCATCCAAAAAATATTCAACACATTAAAAACATGTCTAAATTAAATAAATCAAATCAAATCTCCTTCCAAAATTAAATAAATCAAATCAAATCACCTTCCTAAATTAAGTAAATCCATTTCCTAAACTAAAATAAATCACCTTCCTAAATTGAATAGATCCATTCCTTATAACAAACTAAATAAATATTCCCCATTATTACACAATATTTATTTCCTACCCATACAAGGAAAACCCTAACCCACTCTTATAAAAAGACACACAAACCAAACCCCTAGACCTAGAGCTCATTCACGGCAACCTCATAATAAATAAACCCTAAAGCTTTCGGTTCTCTCTCTCATATTCAACACACAGCCTCGCCCTTAACAAATAATAAACCAACTCACGCAGCCCCTTCACTCAACACCTCAACAAATAATAAACCCACTCATCCAGTAGCCCCTTCACGCAACACCTCACCAGCCCATTCATCCAGTAGCCATTCACGTGAGACCCCACTAGCCGACACACCCAACAGACCCCTTCACGCAACGATACACCCAACAGCCCCCTTCACGCAACACCACACTCAGCCAGCACATTCACGCTAAAATAAAACAAGAAATAACCTCTGCTTCACCGTAAAACACAACCCCAAATCAATCCCTATATTACCGAAAATACAACACGAAAACAGCCTCAAAAATCCCACTGCACTACCGCAAAACAACCCCTAAAAATCCCACTGCACTATCACAAAACAGCCCCCAAAAAATCCCACTATATTACTGCAAATTACAGCTCCTCAACACACCCAGACCACTGTAGAAATAGTAACCCCAAACAGCCCTAAAAAATCGCAAACTGCACCCTAAAAAAAATCCAAAAATAGCAGCCCAAAACTGAGAAAACAGCAGCCCAAAACAGCGAGGTGACGAAGGAAAACATTGAACCAGTGAACCAGAGGAGTTGCAGAGCATTAAACATTTCGACGGCCGCGTAACGCACTTCCAAGAGGTGACTTAAAAGGTAAGACCTGAGGGCACCATTTTATTTACTCTCGTTTATCTTTTTCGATTATTTATTAGTATTTCTTCGCATGCATATTGTTGGTCCATGTTTGTGAGTTTTGATGGGATGAATGATTTTGTGCTATCTCTCGCGGTATATCGGATGGAAATGCAGACGTAAATTTCGTAGCCGAATCCGAATGGACGGTAGTGCGGTCTGTACTTGGGATACAACTCCCCGTATTGCTTGAGAAACGCACATATTTCATTTTGTCTAATCTTGTGTTCGCCTATTATTCATTATTTTACTATTTATTTTTCGCATGCTATTTATTTATGCAATGATAATGTAATGCGCATGGGCAAATCACGTTGGATTAAAGGTCCTCCGTTTGAGGGATGAAAAGTCTAAGGGCTACTTTTACCACGATGTTTTTGTCGCGTCGGACATAATATGTTGTGTTGAACGTGAGATATGTTCAATCGGGCATTCGAGGTCCTATATAGATGTTGGCCTTGGTCGCATCTCTTTCCTTTTACTCTTGTTATTCACTTTTTGTCTCGCATCACTTCACGTTTATTTTCATGCATAATCTCTCTTTAGTTATTTCTTTCACGTTAGGAATTTAATTAGACCACTTCAATGTTTATGCTTAGACAGTTATTATATATTTATATTTCCGCATTTATCTATTTAATATGTTCATGAGATTGCGTGCTTGCCTTTATATCGTTTACTCCTATGTATGCAAAATTTGATATAGGTTATTCTTATATGTGTATGTTGCGTAGACTTGGTTATATTATAGTATGAATCTGTTCATTACAAGAGACATAAGTAAAGGACCATTCCGAACCCAATGGTTTGAGGTCTTCCCTTGCGAGGGGTGAGTGCGGCCTTAAATCATTTCCTAGTTCACGTTGGGTGGCGACTCCTTTATTCTCCGGTTTAGTCCCCCACGGACTGGTTCGTACTCCCAACCGGGCCGAGAGCCTGGAACAGCGTCGCCGATTTCTGTGTTCTACATATACACACTCAACAATGGATTTCTACAAGAGAAAGAAGATTCAAGATGTGAGTTTCTAACTCAAGCTCACTAAATGATAATGAAAATATAATGTGTGAGCTTAGATTATGATGAGAGTGTTGGATCAAGAAGATTTATGTTACTTTCAATGTTTTTGCCTCAGAGAAAAAGTATGAAGGTGTTGGAAGTTGGCAAAAACAAAATTGATGCTCGATATATAGTTAAGGTGAAAAACTACCCTAGCTCTCTGTCTGAGATCGGTATGCCGATCTACAGGGGCTGATATATCGGTCCTATAAATTTAAACGACTATATGACCGTTGAAGGTTAGATCGCACATACATATTTGATTACTGACCGGTATATAGGTTGGTGGCTGGTTATCTTACCGGAATGGGGACCGGTATGATCCATCCCGGTTTCACTAGTTATGCAAACTCCAGATGACTGGTATATGAGATCGGTATAGAGTAGCCCAGTTCCAGAGAGCATGCAAATATGCCCAAGGCAGAGTAGAATCACCGGTATGCAGGTGTCAGGGATTGATATGCCGGTCGTAGTACAGAAAACACAGAATTTGAAGATTAAAATATTTTACACATGACTCTAATGCATCTATATGAATGTGTATGAGTCATATGAGCTTAGAGTACTTGAATTATAGACTCACTTACAATGAGAGCCCTAAGCTATAAGGCTATATTAGATATTCTTCATTTTAATGCTTGAGTCTTCACATCTATTTTGCTTTTCACAACCAATTACTTCGATATCTTTTTGTAATGCTTGTTAATGTTCATCGAAGTCTTCCACTTTGCATCATCAAAATCCATCATTGAGTTTAATGGCACTTACAATTTTTTTTTTTTTGATGACAACCTTTAAAACTTGTGAGCTTTGAGAGTTCTAAATTTATTGATGATTATGGCTCCCCCTCAATATTAGCTCCCCTTCAACATGTGATTGTCTTCAATATAACTTTATAAAACTTAGAAAAACACATTAGTACACAAATTTGCTCCCTTTTAAGGAAGAGGGTACCACAAGTTTTATCTCATTCTATGATTTCTCCCCCTTTGACATTATCAAAAAGGATTGAGAAGCAAAAATTAGGCTCTAAGAGATACCAAACAACATGTGCACAAAGCATATTAAAGTTCATAAACATGCACACTTAGCAGTTTCCATACAATTCTCCATTTTTGCGATACAATAAAAAATTCATGCATAAAATCATCAAAATCATCCAAGTTATACCAAAAACCATGCATTTCATTTTTAACCAATAATAATCAATGACGAGGTATATCAATTAATAATCCAAAAGGATCACACATATCATAAATGGAAATAAGGCTTATGTGATACCAATTGTACCAAATGAGATTAATGATATGATCAAACATAAGTTCATACAATTTAGCTAAAAAACCTAATCTATATCATGCTTCATAATTAAGTTAAATTCATGTCAAAAAATTTAAGCATACTTAAGTTTGATGGAAACGATACCAATATTTTCGTAAACACGAAATTTATCTTTTACCATTGTCACCAAGTGACAAATCCACCAATCTTAAGATTTAGTCTTTTTAAGGTAGAAATTAGTATTCTTTTTGTTGAGCTTTTTCCTCATTTTGTGATGAGTTTTTGGATCAATTCACATTTCTCATTATGAACCATTCCCAAAGCTTCCTTACGAAATCATTTAAGCAAATTTTGGTACCCAAACTTTTTGGGTCTATAAGGATTAGTCTTGATTCTTGGGGAACCAATGCGTTCACTTTTATATTTTTTTTACATGCAATCAAATATTTTGTATCATTTCCTATTACATGCATGACATATGACATTCACATCACTATAACATGTGTATAAGAAGTGGATGCCTTAATAAAATAATTTTAAAAAATTTCATTTTGATGTAAAACCTATATCTCAATCATTCTCTATTAAATGCACAACTTTGAGAGCCAAGTAACCTTTTAAATTTTTTTTCTCTCCCCAAGTGAGTTTTGTTACTATTGATTACAAATCAACAACCTTTTTACTCAATGCAATATTTTCATATTCCAAGGTGTTGCACTCATATGAACTAGAGTTAGATTACATGCTAAATATGCTCTTTTCAAGTTTTAACTTCTCATCTTTTAAGCATGCGATTTCTTTTTCATGGATTTCATTTTTCTCAACAATTGATGCATGATCATGTAATAGGGATGAATGCTCATTTTGATCAATTTATGATACTTTCTAAGCAAGTCATACAATTATAAATACATATGGGTCTGGCTCTTAAATGGAGTTTTAGCTATGTTATAGACTGGCTAAGTCTATTGGTTTCATGCGTTTAATGATAATACTTTTGTGAGAGCATGTTTTATTGTTCAAGGAATTATTCATCTATTATAGCTATTGTGTTTTGTGCTTGTATGGTTTTTTGTTTCTCCATTGTTGTCGCAGCCTTGGCAGTTGTTTCAGCTTGGAAGTTACAAGGACGCTTCTAGCAAAGGCGATGACAAGGAATGCAAGAGAAGCTGAAGGACATCAGAGAAATGAGAGTTGTTGAAGTTTTGTATATAGATTTAGTTTTCTTTATTTTTTGGACTCTAGCTTCAGGATTATTTGCTAGGTTGTTTTGTTGTACTATAATTGAGTTTGTTTTGTATGCATGTACGGGATTGTGAGTGCTTATTACATGCTGTTTGGATTTTTTTTTTTTTTAAGAATGTGCCTAATGGGTGCATTGATGTATATTTTTTTTGATTGTTTGTTTTAAAGCTGTGTTTGGACTTTAGTCGTCTGTGATTATAGTCTTCATCTTTGGGGTACATCTCATGTAAACATGTATTTTTTGTTTGGTTTGGAATAAATTGTAACTTTTTCCTAAAAAAAAAGTCATATAATTCATGCAATTCATTAAATGTATCAAGCAATTTATCATATATTTAGGAAATTGTGTATCTTTTCTTCATCGCTTTTATCTAGGAGATCATCAATAGCCATAAAAGCGAGATTTCTTGTCCCCTCATCATTTTTCTCATTGGATGAGCTAGAGTCGTATAACACCCTGGTGTGACCGATCATACTCGGTACATTGAATCATCATAAGTAACATCTTAGAACTTATAAAATAATATTAAAATAGGTTTCGAACCTTAGGGTTCTCGTCTGGAGGTCCCGGAAAAATTTTCAGATAAAATATCTTTACTATTCATCTAAGTCAACATGCAACGCTTTCATATTTCAGCCCTAACATTTTCATACGATCTCCGATTTTTATGAATTGTATATCGTCAGAAATCTAAGATTGAGACCTACAACTTAAATGTTGGATATTTTCCATATTCGGATCAAAACCAAGTCAAAAATTACCATTTTCGTGGCTGCTACAGTAAATTACGTGGTTGCCTCATGATTTTTCCACTTGGCATGATTTTAACCATTTCTTTCTCAACAAAAATCAACCATAAATATAAATACACATATTATTCATTCATCCCTACAAAATAGAAGAGCAAAAAAAACGTGAATGAAACTCTCATGCCCTTCATCATATTCTTCACAAATCTTCATTTCTTCACACAACTTTGAAGGTTCCTAGTTTATTCTCCATGAAAGTAAGCTTCTAACTCTCTTTCTTCCATTATTTTTTAGTTTTTGGAAAAGACAATAAAGCCCCAAATTCTCACCTTGCATACCCTAGGGTTTGGATTTGTTTATTTGGCCTTGATAGTGTTGCTAACATGCATAAACATGCAATTATGGATGATATTGGCTTGGATTAGGCTTATTCTTGCAAATTCCCAATTTTTCCCCATTGGAAGGGAGCTGGCCGAAAATGTAGCTGTGTGAGTGGATTGTTTATTTGATTTTAGTGATACTTGATGTTGGTTTAAGTATTTGAAGGGAGTATTAGCTTGAATGTTATAGCTTAAGAAGAAAATAATTTCAAAATGGTTCCCGTGTACCTTAGCCAAACTTGTGCTTTGTGTTGGAAGCTTGATTTTTCTATTTTTGACATGGATTAATGATAGTTTATATGTTTAGTTATTAGTTAACATGAGTTTATATTGGTTTTGGATTGGGAACTTCAAGTTTCATTTTCTTGTAATGGTCGGGTATTATCTTATATGTAGGGGCTGATTTTGTTCCTTTTGATGATGAAATGATGTTCGTTTGTGTGTTGGATGATGATTTGATATGAGTGATTTGGTTTTGCGGTGAGAACTTTAAGTTGTAATATAATACCCTTGGTTGAATTCCTTATATTGCATAGGAGTTAAGTTTCTCTTGTTTTTATAATAAAAGATTATGATTCATGTGATTTAAGATAATTTACAATGATACATGTGTAGTGATATTTAGAATGAGTTATCATGGTTAACATTGAGAACTTTAAAGTTATAAATGTTCTTATGCTGACCGAATTTCATATTTGGTGATGAATGATGATTGCTATGCTTTGATATTGATTAATGATAGATTATGCCTATGGTAATATTTAACATGATGTTTAGGTTGTTGTGTGTTGGAAACTTTCCATGTGGGATGAATTCAAGAAATGTGTGAAAGATCAGTTCATCATACGGTTAATGGTATGTTTATGATGTGCCTAAAAGAGTGAACATATGTGAGATAATGCCTACAATGTAGTATGTACAAATAGAACTTAGGATGTTAATAGAGAATATATAAGGCTATGTATAAGCTTGTGTTTGGCTTGTATGAATGAATACGTGTATTGTGATAATGAGCATGAAAATGTAAATGGTTAAGTTAAAGATGTATAATATGTTAGACCAAATGACTATTTATTAAAGTTATTGATATGCTTGATGGTTATTTTATAAGTTCATGTGTGTATACATGATAAACATGAAAAATATGATAGACTTTTATATTAATAATCATGTAAGGTGAAAACCATGATTTTGGTTGAGATATTGTGTTTGTATGAGAGTATGTGTTATAAGACTTTATTAGCAAAATTCCAGATAGTTTAGTGGAAAACATGTTATACTAATATGTATGTCCGTGCATGATGAGTAACATTAATTTAACGATATTATGATATGCTTGTAATGGTCAAGCTGTAGTGGTTTGGAATGATAAGTTTGTTGATGGGCATGCTAAGGCTAGGTTGGGCAATTGTAGACAGCCAATATTGAGTGTTTCAAGTGGTTATATCGGTTACGCCGAAATATCCCATCAGTATGTCTAGAGGCATTAGCAGATTAGCTAAGTTAAATAGCATGTCCATGCATCCACAAACTAAATTTAGTTTCTTTAGTTCATGTATACTAACCATACTTGAACACATGTTCAATAGTCACATCGCAGGATTCTACAGCCGTATTCAGGCACGCCGGTGAAGGAGCGTCAGTCTGTGAGTGGATGTTGTCCCTTCCTTTTGCTTATCTATGGTTTATGTTATATTTTGATTATATCTCTAAACTGGTGCGATCAACTTCTTATGCTTAGTTTATAATTTATCTTATGCCTTCAGCTATGTTAATTAAGCTTAATTTATTTATTATCGTTCATACCTTTAGTTTACATTCTTAGTTTTGGGTATTTATTCTATGTATTTCGATTATGTAGCCATACCAGTTTTCAGTTCATGTGTCAGTCTATGTATCACAACTTAGATATTCAGTTCTTAGTTTTTAAGTTCAGCTAAGCCATGTCTTTCACATATATGTCCCATGTCGTAACATGCATTAGTTTTAGTTCTTCATAATTCATAGTTCATTCAGAGACTTGTAGTTCAAGAATTCAGAATCTCCGCCAGTTATGTTCTCAAATTAGACCTATTAGTCTCAAGCTAGTCATGAATCATACATGTTCGTTTTCAGAACTCATTTTTCAGTTTTCAAGATTATGACATATTATTAAGCTTTTGACATTTTGAAATAAGTTCTTTTATGATTTTCTTTATAGATTGGGGGAAAACCTAATCTCTGAGACTTTGGAATTGACGAATTATGGAATTGAAGGATACAACAGACATGTTCACACGTACTTTCGGGACTAGGGGAAAGTGCTACATGATGCCCCTAGATCCTAGTTTCAAAGCCAGGATAACAGCATTGATTAGCTCTCTTGACTCTAGTTTAGTGACTTGGGGGACAACAATAAGTAATGCCCGATGGCACTAGTTTAGGGGTATAGGGGGACGACGATATGTAATGCCTCTATGCGTCAAGTTTTTTACCAGATACAACAAATATGTGCACATGTAGTTTCAGTGACTTGGAGGACGGCAATACATAATGCCCCAAGGCACTAGTTTAGGCATATGAGGGGACGAAGATAAGTAACGCCCCAATGCACTAGTTTAGACATATATGGGGACGACGATACGTAAAGCCTCCATGCGTCAGATTTTCTACAGATTCTCCAATTACTTGAAATTTAAGATTTTCACAACATGATTTTTAGTATCAACGTCTATCACATTTTTCATGCTTATCACGCATACACACGTGAACTTATAAAACAACCATCAAGCATATCAACAACTTTAATAAATAGTCATTTGGTCTAACATATTATACATCTTTAACTTAACCATTTACATTTTCATGTTCATTATCACAATACACGTAGTCACTTATACAAGCCAAACACAAGCTTATACTGTTGAGATTTATGTCCTAGAGCTTCATGTATTGTAAATGGAATTGATTTTTGTTATAATAATAAATGCATTATTCATTTTATCAAAGTTGTTTGATTTATATCGCATATTGTCCAATTGTCTTGTTTACCTTGATTACTCTTGTACCTTTAGACTTAGTGTATGTTTGATGCAGAAGATGATTTAAGTCTAAAGTTAGTAATCTAAATAGTCCATAGAGAGTAAACAAAGAGGGTACTTTGTTTGTGGTATATCTATAGCTGCGGTCCATTCTATACTTGTATGACGATCTTGATCTGGGATCGTTCATGTAGTGACATGGCAATGGAGGCACCTTGTATGATAAGATCATATAGGACTGGACTCAGATAAATACGAATTTCTTTTAATATCCGTTAACCAAAGAAATTCATTTTATCTAATAGATGGTCATATATGGATTCGATCTTAATCCTGAGTGTATTACGAACTCCTGCATGACAGGTTATGTCCTTTGATTTACTATGGTGAGGTTGGTGTTGCATTCCCGGCCAATAACTGTTGGACAATTATGACCCATAGCATCACTATTTGTACATATCATGGTGTTGTTGTACAAATTAATTATGTGACAAAGGAAATTGCCCTTTTGTCATTTGTAATTAGATTACCAAGATGTATAAATGATAAAAGGTCCTTATGATTAGTTCCGGATTGAGATGATATGAGACAATATCAATCCACGAAGGTTTAATCATTAAATATCCATAGTCGGAGTATTATCGAGATTGGACATCGATAATGCGTAAAAGACTAGTATTACACTTGTGAGCGTTGTGGGAGCATAACGACATAGTTCTCATATATTTGGGTATATGATACTCATGCAAGTGTAATAGGAGGTTGTGTTTACCGATGGTACGGGAAAACCTTCACTCTGGATAGACCCCTCGGAATTCCATTGGTAGTATGACTATGTGTCTATGGAAGTCCGAATCAGGGTAGGTGTATTTGGTCTTAACCTGAGTCTTGCACCGCTAATACTTGCGACAATCAATATACTTTGGTTTTGGTCATTCAGGGCTTTAACAGGTTCTGTGTACGCCTCTTCTGGGTATATTGAGAATCGTAGTGTATTGGGTGTGATGTCAAGATGGAAGTATCACTCCAGTCATAGAGGAGATGATGATCACGTAGGATACGGAACTGGTGCTCTTTTATGCTGCAGCTATCGGGATATTATGACTAGGTCATGTTTATCCGATTATAGAGACTAGTTACCAGAGATCCGATATGTGCTTCGTACGGGGCAGACACAATTCCAGCCCCAGGCCTAGCACGTGACATCCGATATTGGATCGTAATACGCAATACTACGTATACTACGCCTGATAAAGATCACATATTCCTTTACGAATATTTCTGGAGAATTGGGTAGGCACGGTGCTTTGCTAGAAGCCAACCATGTCTTATAAATCGGTAAAAATGTAGTACTAGGTACGTACGTGTTCGGATAGTCCGACGACCGTATTTACTACCAACATATCCGGGGATCTCATGAGTCGCTTCCCAAAAATTCACCGATGACGTATGACTCGCACTTTATTAATCTGGGATTGATTAGTAAAGAGAGAAAATTAATATGGGATAAAATATTATTTAAAGAGAGAGAACGATTAATTTGGAATTAATCGATAAAATAATATATTCGATATATTATATGAAATTAGATTTCAACGCGGAATTAAAATTGGATTTTAAATCGAGCGAACGAGTTAATTTAGAATTAATTCATTAGCGACGTAAATAATAATTTTGCTAGGCATAATTATTTAATTAAATTTGATTTAATTACGTCGCAACGGAAAATTCGTTAATTCGGAATTAGCAAACCCGAGCCCGGGAGTGTTTGTGGGCCCACTCTCATTTCGAATCAAGTGCGGCCCACAAGTCACATCTAGCGTCACATCATTTGTCATTCAATTGATAGATGTCTTGTCAATTTGAGTGATGTGATGTCTAGTCACTTTTGAGTGATTGATGGTGGTGGTTGGAAGGCATTAATTGCCTTTTGGCTCCAAAATTTTATTTGACTTTTTGAAAGGCATTTAAAAATTTTGGAAAAAGAATTTTGGTATTAGTTTTTTGGAAAAAACAAATACAAATACCAACCAACACACTTCCTCCTATCTCTCTCTCACACAATCGGCCAAGGGCCATTTTCTTTCTTTCTTGGCAAGGCTGAAAATAACAAAGAGGGAATGGAAAATTTGTGGCAAATTTTCCAATGCTAGCACATGAAGAGTCATCCAAAGGTGATAGGGAAACAAACCCTTGAGCATGGAATCACAACACAAAGCTTGGAGCTTGGAGATCCATCCATGGTGTTGACCGAATTTTTTGGAGCACAAATTGAAGCCCAATGCCGAGAGCTTCAAGGGAGCAACAAAGGGCTTGTGTTCATCGCATCCAAAACCGATCAAAGTGAGTATGTTTCCGCCATTCTTCTTTGAGTATTTACACATGTTTCATTGCTTGAATTGATCTTGGGACTAATTTAGAAACCCAACAATAACTACCTATTTTGGGGATATGTTTTGGTATGTAGCTGGGAACGTTTTACATAGATATGGAATTCACTCATTCTTACTAGAAGCAGATGAATATCTCTTTTAAGAGTTGATTCGGGACTTGATCAATTTGAGCGCTCAACTTTTCTATTACGAATAGAAAGTATTTTATCTTTATATTTGTTATGAATTAATTATTCATTATAGAATCAATGGTGCTTAAGAGACAAAATATTTAGAGGGGTTTAACAGACTTATGACCCGGCTCTATTTATGAGATATTCATGAATGGCTATATCCATATGTAATGACTATATCGATGGACACCGAAAATGTTTGGTTTACTTAATCCATCTATGGTAACGAGAGTTCAACTTCGAGTTTTTAGTGGAATAATGCGGAGTTAATAATTCTTAATATTTGATTAAATAGTTTAATTAATATTTCGGAATTATTGGAGCTCGGAACCGTAGGTCCATTTGGTCCCCGTGCTAGCTCGATTAACTATAGCAAACC
This sequence comes from Zanthoxylum bungeanum, assembly GCA_019454045.1. Taxonomy (NCBI): domain Eukaryota; kingdom Viridiplantae; phylum Streptophyta; class Magnoliopsida; order Sapindales; family Rutaceae; genus Zanthoxylum; species Zanthoxylum bungeanum. Next base: position 247,070 of record SKCR01030894.1, read on the forward strand.
TAATATAATTAGATTGTCTAATTATATGCTCACATTATATTTATTTATATATTATTAATAAGATTAATAATATTTATTGTCACAAATGAAAACTATGTTAAATTAGTTTAACTTAATGTTTTCTAGAATTCTTTGATTATGAAATAATCAAGTCTTGATTATGAGATAATCAAGTTAGTAATAATTATGAGATAATTATTACAACGTGATTGAAGGTAAATAAATCATTATTAATATATTGATTTTTATTTATCATTAGAGACAAAGCCATATGGCTTACCATGTCTTCCAAGCAATTTTGTCTATTAGGTGGCTTGGATACACCTAATAGTTTTGTCATTAGCTAATGCATTTTATGTGTTGGTATGGCCTCCACATTTATGTGTTTTCCATTGAAATAATCATTGAATGCTTAATGACAAAGCCATTGTCTTTAGCTTAACATTTCTTATGTTTTGGTATGGCATTCAAATTTTTGTGTTGGCCATTGCAAGAAAGCATTAGATGCTTAATGAGAAGGTTAGTTGGCTTGTGTAAGAGAATATAATCCCTACCATTTCTCTCACTTCCTAAGGTTAACACTTTGCATTCATTCACACAATTGTTGTGAGAAAAGATTTGAGAGAAAATAGAGAGAGTTCTAGCATTCACAAGTGTTGTGAAATTCCTAAAGCCAAAAACCATTGTGACATCTTAAATCTCTAAATAGTTTAGAGGTTTAATCTTTGTGAGTGAAGCCCACACTTCGGTTTGTTGGTTTCGAGTCATAGCTCGGAAGATCGAGTGGTTGATCCAAGTGTTGGACACCAAAGGATTGATCTTGGCTACTACAACAAAGGGAGAAGGCAAAGAAAATTTTGAAGATCCATACCGGACCCGGTGCCACCACAAGCAACTTCCGCCGCGCTAAGGAAAGTCGTTTCCTACAATTGGCATCAAGAACTTAAGGTTGAAAAGTTTTCTTAACCCTTTCTCTTTTTAAGTTTAAGTTTTAATAATTTATATTAGATATAAATTATTAATATGCATGTTGTGATGAGTAGGCACAATTAGATTCATGAGATGAATGATTTTTAATGTTCATGTGATGAATGTTTACTTTGATTCATGTTATGAATGTATTGCGTTGATCGTTAATTTTTCCGGCTCTTATTTTTAGTATTGGAAATGTATGACCATAATGTCATATTCTTTCAAGTGTTGTAAGTTCATTTCCTTTGTAATAAGTCCATTTTGGAACTCAATTTGTAACTTGGAGGAACCGATGCCACATAGGACTCATTACGAACCTATTCCGCGAAGAACTCAACAACATACCATGGAGCAAGATTTGAAGACCAATGGATGCCTTGGATTTATTGTACTAATTAGATTAGTATTTTTAAAAACCAATAAGAGCCCGGTTAACGCAATTTATGTATGTATGTGAAACTTCCTTCCGTTACGAGTCCGTAAAAAAAAATGGGGGCCAAAACGGACTCCGGAAGCTCCGGAACGGAGTAAATAAAGTACCAGTGTTTTGACACCAGACTGATTGCGTTCGAACACCAGTCAAACGCAACTCAAACGTTTCGCTACTGCCTGGAAAACGTTGAACGCCCAAAGAACGCTACACGAACGTTTTCAGCCCAGACCTGGGCACATATATATGTTTTAAATTGTTTATTAACGTGTCATATAGCCTATGGTGCCTACTCTTGCATTTTCACATGCCATAACATGTAGACATGCATGATATTCAAGTTATAAAATATGATTTTATGTAAATTTAAAAGTTAAATTAGAATATAAGATGCATGTAAACGAATTAATAAGATTAATTGGTTTAATGGTTTAAAAATTAGGAATTCAAGTTTAAGAACAAATGGACATTATGAGTACATTATTTTCTTTGGTATATCGGATGGAAACCCGGATATAAATTCCATAGCCGCTTCCGAATGGATGGTAATTTGGTTTGCACTCGGGATACAATTCCACGTACATTTGGAGTAAATAACGTACTTTTATCTATTAAATGGTTTAATGACATATAGTCCATTAGTTGAATTCTAAAATTTTAAAACCTATAAGTGAACTAATATTTTAATTGTTAAAATTAATTAGATCACTTAAGCAAACTTGATTAAATTAGTTTAATTAAGTTGATGATTAGAAGAGACTAATAAGTATTAGTGAATAAAATTTTAAGTGTTAAATTTGGTTAGATCACTAATAATCCACTAGTATTAATAAAGATATGTTTTAGCCGAGCATAATCTTAATACATTAGAAACTAGTGAGATAGAAACCTTCAACTTCAAAATAGTGAGTGGGAGAGGGGTATACCACTATATATCTCACGATCTCCATTATTATCCAAAAACGTGAGATTCAATAGGCGCCTCGAGACGGCTTTGCTTTCGTCCCCCTACGAATGGTGTCCTTTTTGGGTCAATATCAGGTTTGGATTCCGAAAGGATAGGGACTCTAGATGTATCTGGTTATTTGACCTACCATACGGCGGCACTTCACTAGTTAAGTCCAAGGGTTCCGAAATAGTGGGTCACAGTCACAAAAGAATGATTAAGTTGTTAATCAAAGATTCATTGATCAAAATAACGGTAGTTGATTATTATAGGAATAAGAGTTATTTCAGATATATTAATCAATTGAGAATGTCTCAATCTATCATGCGAATACTTGACCTACCCTACGGCGGCACTTATTTGTGGGATGATAGATAACCGTGGCATAGTAATTCTTTTAGGTTTCTAATTCATTATACATTGATCATGCATCATGTTTAATTTTATGCCTAAATGTTTGACAATTTTAATATGCGATGAATGAATATTGAATGCGCATTTATTATTTTTCAGCCATGGCATATGCAATAATCTCCATTATTAAACAACAAGAAAAATTAATCGGGGATAATTATGTTAAATGGAAAAGTGACATGAATGATATCTTGGTCTGTGAAGACCTTAAATTTGTCCTAATAGAGGAATGTCCTCCTGAGCCAACACCTAATGCTGGCAGAGCTGCACGTAATGCCTATAATAATTGGATTAAAGCTGAGGAGAAAGCCCATAGCTATTTGATAGCATCCATGTCTGAGGTTCTTGCTGCACAGCATGAGCCTATGGCGACAACATCAATGATTATGCAGTCATTACAGAACATGTTTGGGCAACCTTCAGACCGGTAAAAACATGAGGCAATTGCCTCTGTATTGACCGTTAGAATGAAGGAAGGCACATCGGTCCGAGACATGTGTTAAGGATGATGGCTCATCTTAATATGGCTGAAACCCATGGTGCACGTATTAATGTGCAAAGCTAGGTGACAATGATCATGGAAACCCTTCCGAAGAGTTTCCTGCAGTTTAAGAGCAACTGTTCTATGAACAAGTTGACTTTCACATTGACTGAACTGCTGAATGAGCTCACCAACTACGAGTCTGTTATGAACGGTCCTCGTAGGCCCAATTCCGAGGCAAATGTTGCCGAATCTTCTAAATCTGCAAAGAAGAAGAAGAAAGGCAATTGGAAGGCAAAGGCAAAACCAATGAAAAAGAAGAACAATAAAAGCTCCAAAGGAACCAATGCCAAAAGAATATGTTTCCATTGTGAACAATAAGGGCATTGGAAAAGTAATTGTCCAAAAAAGAATACAGGTAAATATGATTTACTTGTCATTGAGTCTCTTTTGGTGGAGGATGATAAATCCATATGGATTGTTGATTCTGGTGCCACTAACCATGTTTGTTGTTCTTTGTAGCTACTTGACTCATGGAGGGACCTTACTGAAGGTATCTTTACCATGAGAGTTGGGACAGGGGATGCTGTTTCAGCAAGAGCAGTGGGAGTTTCAAATTTGAATTTTAATAAAAGTTATTTATATTTGGATGGTGTGCTATATATTCCTGTTTTTCACAGGAATTTGATTTCTGTAACAAAACTTATGGAATGTGATTTTTCTGTTTCGTTTAATATTAAGTCAGTTATTATTAGTATAAATGGATTAAACATATGCACGGGAAACTCCGAAAATAATCTATATGTATTAAGGCCGTTAATGCATGAATCACTGCTTAATACCGAAATATTTAAGATTGAAAGATCTAAAACTAAACGGCAAAAGATTTCTCATGATGATACCTATTTATGACACCTTAGACTTGGTCACATTAACCTTGACCGGATAGATAGACTAATTAAGAATGGAGTTTTAAATCAGTTAAAACTTGGTACTTTACCTGTCTGCGAATCCTGTCTAGAAGGCAAAATGACTAAGAGACCTTTTACTGGAAAAGGGATAAGAGCCAAAGAAACTCTTGAGCTAATACATTCGGATGTTTGCGGACCGATGAATGTAAAAGCCTGAGGTGGTTCTGAATACTTCGTCACTTTCATTGACGATTATTCCAGATATGGGTATGTTTACCTAATGCAGCACAAGTCATATACATTTGAAAAGTTCAAAGAGTATCGTGTTGAGGTTGAGAACCGGATAGGTAAAAGCATCAAAATTCTACGATTAGATCGTGGAGGAGAATACCTTGATAGAGATTTCGAGGAATTCTTAGTTGAGCATGGAATTGTTTCACAACTCACAGCACCTGGAACACCACAACAAAATGGTGTTGCAGAAAGGAGAAATCAAACCCTACTAGACATGATAAGATCAATGTTTAGTTATAGCACTCTACCTAGTTCATTCTGGGGGTATGCATTGCAAACTGCAATGTATATCCTGAATGTAGTTCCTTTTAAGTCTGTTTCTAAGACTCCCTTAGAGTTGTGGAATGGTCGTAAAGCTAGTTTCACAACTCACAGTACCTGGAACACCACAACAAAATGGTGTTGCAGAAAGGAGAAATTGAACCCTACTAGACATGATAAGATCAATGTTTAGTTATAGCACTCTACCTAGTTCATTCTGGGGGTATGCATTGCAAACTGCAATGTATATCCTGAATGTAGTTCCTTCTAAGTCTGTTTCTAAGACTCCCTTAGAGTTGTGGAACAGTCGTAAAGCTAGTTTGCGATATTTTCGCATATGGGGGTGTCCGGCACATGTGCTAAAGAACAAAACTACTAAGTTGGAACCACGTTCACAGGTGTGCCTATTTGTAGGCTATCCTAAGGAAACTATGGGTGGATTCTTTTATAGTCCAGAAGATAATAAAGTATTTGTGTCGACAAATGCTATATTTCTTGAGGATGACTATATGAGAGAGTTCAAACCTCGAAGTAAAGTGTTACTTGAGGAGTTACTTGCTGGTACGACCAGTACACCATTGTCAAATGTTGACAAAGACATAACACATTCTACATCTGAAAGTCAGATGCAAGTTTATCAGGATACCATACCACCTAGACGTAGTGGGAGGGTTGTAAGACAACCTGAACGCTATCTAGCAAATGGTGAGGTGCAAGTTGTTGCATCGTGTGATGGTATAGATGATCCATTGACCTATCATAGTGCAATGGAAGATACTGATAAAGAGGAATGGCTCAAAGCCATGAACCTCGAGATGAAGTCTATGTACTCTAACTCAGTCTGGGAACTTGTAGACCAACCTAATGGAGTAAAACCCATAGGTTGCTAGTGGATCTACAAGAGAAAAAGAGGAATAGATGGGAAAGTACAGACTTTCAAGGCTAGGCTAGTGGCAAAGGGTTATACCCAAAAAGAGGGAGTTGACTATGAAGAAACTTTCTCGCCAGTGTCCATGTTTAAATCCATCAGGATTCTTCTTTCCATTGCTGCATATTATGAATATGAGATTTGGCAAATGGATGTCAAGACTGCATTCTTGAATGGTAATCTTGATGAAAGTATCTATATGGTACCACCAAAGGGGTTCATTACCCAAGGTCAAGAGCAAAAAGTTTACAAATTGCAAAGGTCCATTTATGGACTTAAGCAAGCATCTAGATCTTGGAACATAAGGTTTGATATTACGATCAAGTCTTATAAATTTGAGCAGAACATCGATGAGCCTTGTGTCTACAAGCGCATCATTGATGGGAATATGGTTTTCCTTGTGTTATACGTTGATGATATTTTACTCATTGGGAATGATGTAAATATATTATCGGACGTGAAAATCTGGCTAGCTAACCAATTCCAAATGAAAGATTTGGGAGAGGCAAGTTATGTACTTGGGATCCAGATCATTCGGGATCGCAAGAAACGACTGTTAGCAATGTCTCAAGCAACCTATATCGATAAGTTTCTTGTGCGATTTGGTATGCAGAATTCCAAGAAAGGTAATTTACCTTTCAGACATGGAATTCATTTGTCTAAGGAACAGTCTCCTAAGACACCTCAAGTAGTTGAGGAGATGAGACATATACCATATGCTTCAGCAGTTGGAAGTCTTATGTATGCTATGTTATGCACAAGACCGGACATCTGTTTTGCAGTGGGAGTAGTCAGTAGGTTTCAATCCAACCCAGGATTAGATCATTGGGTAGCGGTGAAACATATTCTCAAGTATCTTCGGAGAATGAGAAATTATATGCTTGTATATACAAGTCAGGATATGATTCTGAGAGGATATACTGACTCTGATTTTTAGACAGATGTCGATTCTAGGAAATCAACATCTGGATCAGTGTTCACCCTAGGTGGTGGGGCTATAGTATGGTGGAGCATTAAGCAATCTTGTATTGTTGACTCCACCATGGAGGCTGAATATGTAGCAGCTTGTGAAGCAACTAAGGAAACAGTCTGGCTCCGTAAGTTCTTGGCAGATCTGGAAGTTATTCCAGATATGGATAAACCACTCACACTTTATTGCGATAATAGTAGTGCGGTGGCGAAATCCAAAGAACCAAGAAGCCACAAGAGGGGTAAGCATATTGAGAGGAAATATCACCTCATCAGGGAGATAGTGCAGAGAGGAGATGTCGCTGTCACGCAAATTCCATCCGCAGACAACCTGACTGATCCTTTTACAGAGACCTTATCGGCTAAAGTATTTGAAGGTCACCAAAATGGTTTAGGATTACATGACATGTCCCATTTGCTCTAGTCCAAGTGGGAGATTGTTGGGATTTATGTCCTAGAGCTTCATGTATTGTAAATGGAATTGATTTTTGTAATAATAATAAATGCATTATTCATTTTATCAAAGTTGTTTAATTTATATCGCATATTGTCCAATTGTCTTGTTTACCTTGATTACTCTTGTACCTTTAGACTTAGTGTATGTTTGATACAGAAAAGGATTTAAGTCTAAAGTTAGTAATCTAAATAGTCCATAGAGAGCAAACAAAGAGGGTACTTTGTTTGTGGTATATCTATAGCTGCGGTCCATTCTATACTTGTATGACGATCTTGATCTGGGATCGTTCATATAGTGACATGGGAATGAAGGCACCTTGTATGATAAGATCATATAGGACTGGACTCAGATAAATACGAATTTCTTTTAATATCCGTTAACCAAAGAAATTCATTTTATCTAATAGATTGTCATATATGGATTCGATCTTAATCCTGAGTGTATTACAAACTCCTGCATGACAGGCTATGTCATTTGATTTACTATGGTGAGGTTGGTGTTGCATTCCCGGCCAATAACTACGTATTTTGGGGATATGTTTTGGTATGTAGCTGGGAACGTTTTTACATAGATATGGAATTCACTCATTCTTACGAGAAGCAGATGAAAATCTCTTTTAAGAGTTGATTCGGGACTTGAACAATTTGAGCGCTCAACTTTTCTATTACGAATAGAAAGTATTTTATATTCATAATTGTTATGAATTAATTGTTCATTATAGAATCAATGGTGCTTAAGAGACAAAATATTTAGAGGGGTTTAACAGACTTATGACCCGGCTATATTTATGAGATATGCGTGAAGGGCTATATCCATATGCAATGACTATATCGATGGACACCGAAAATATTCGGTTTACTTAATCCATCTACGGTAACGAGAGTTCAACTTCGAGTTTTTAGTGGAATAATGTGGAGTTAATAATTCGTAATATTTGATTAAATAGTTTAATTAATATTTCAGAATTATTGGAGCTCGGAACCATAGGTCCATTTGGTCCTCGTGCTAGCTCGATTAACTGTAGCAAACCTAATATAATTAGATTGTCTAATTATATGCTCACATTATATTTATTTATATATTATTAATAAGATTAATAATATTTATTGTCACAAATGAAAACTATGTTAAATTAGTTTAACTTAATATTTTCTAGAATTCTTTGATTATGAGATAATCAAGTCTTGATTATGAGATAATCAAGTTAGTAATAATTATGAGATAATTACTACAACATGATTGAAGGTAAATGAATCATTATTAATATATTGATTTTTATTGACCATTGGAGACAAAGCCATATGGCTTACCATGTCTTCCAAGCAATTATGTCTATTAGGTGGCTTGGATACACCTAATAGTTTTGTCATTAGCTAATGCATTTTATGCTTTGGTATGGCTCCACATTTATGTGTTTGCCATTGAAAGAAGCATTGGATGCTTAATGACAAAGCCATTGTCTTTAGCTTAATATTTCTTATGTTTTGGTATGGCATTCACATTTTTGTGTTGGCCATTGCAAGAAAGCATTAGATGCTTAATGACAATGTTAGTTGGCTTGTGTAAGAGAATATAATCCCTACAATTTCTCTCACTTCCTAAGGTTAACACTTTGCATTCATTCACACAATTGTTGTGAGAAAAGATTTGGAGAAAATAGAGAGAGTGTTGGAGTTTCTATAGGTCCCAAGATCAAAACTCAAGCATGAATCATAAGTGAATACAACGACGGAAGTGCGGAATACTTACATCGAGCGGTTGAGCGACGATTTGGGCAACAAAATTCGAAATTCTGCTCACTTTTGCAAGGCAGTGGGCTGTTGTGAATAGTGAATTCCGCCCTTTGTCTTCAAGATTTGAAGCTCCAAGCTTCATCATTTGGCTTCCCGGCTCATGGGTATACTTCCCTTATCACCTTGGCATGATCCCGGAGTGTGCTAGCACTCTTGTTTTGCCACAAAACACACTTGCTTCCCTCTTAATTTCCTTTATGTCTCACGCCAGTTCACTGCCTCAAGAAAATGGAAATGGCGTGATGATGGAGAGAAAGAAGAAGAGGAGAGAGAGGAGGGAAAATTGAGTGAATGTTGTATACGGTTTTTGTGTTTATTTTTGTATCTAATACACATGAATTTCATTTGAAATTCATTTCAAACACATTTGGGTTTAATTCCCAACCACACACATCACCTTTATTACATCAAGTCACATCACTTCACTTTATCAATCCAATCAATTGTCACATCAATCACATCAATCAATCAATCCAATCAATTGTCACATCACTCAAAGTGACATGATTTGACGCTTGATGTGACGTTAGATGCGACTAGCGACTTGACGCTTGATTTGATGTGCCGCACTCGAATTCGAAATACGAATGCGCTCGTAAATAATCTCGGGCTCGGATTCGCTAATTCTAAATTAACGAATTTTCTATCGCGTCGTAATTAAATGATTACGCCTAGCGAAATCACTATTCACGTCGCTAACGAATTAATTCTAAATTAATTCGCTCGCCCGAATTAAAATCTAATTTTAATTCCGCGTCGAAATCCAATTTCGTTTAATATATCAAATATATTAATTCCTCGATTAATTCCAAATTAATGTTTCTCTCTCTTTAATCGATATTTTATCCTAGATAAAATATCTCCGCAATTAATCCCAGATTAATTTTCTCTCTCATCATATTAATCCCAGATTAATAAAAGTGTGAGTCATACGTCATCGGTGAATCTTTGGGAAGCGACCCATGAGATCCCCGGATATGTTGGCAGTCAAATCGGTCGTCGGACTATCCGAACACGTAAGTACCAAGTACTACGTTTTACCGATTTACTAGACAAGGTTGGCTTCTAGCAAAGCACCAAGTCTTCCCAATTCTCCGGACATATTCTTATAAGAATATTTAAGATCTGTATCAAGCGTAGTATACCAATTGTATTGTGTATATCGGCCCAGTATCGGATAGTCACGTGCTAGGGCTGGGGCTGGATAAGTGTCTGCCCCGTCCGAAGCACATGTCGGATGTCTGGTAACATAGTCTCCATAATCGGATATTCATGACCTGGTCACAATATCCCGATTGGTTGCGCAACACTCAAGAGCACTAGTACCGTATCCTGCGTGACATCATCTCCACTATGACTGAAGTTATACTTCCGTCTTGACATCACACCCAATACACTACGACTCTCTGATAAACCCAGAAGTGGTGTACGCAGAACCGGTTAAAGCCCTGTACCACCAAGACCAAAGTCTATCGATTATCGTAAGTATTAGCGATGTAAGTCTCAGGTTAAGACTATACACACCTACCTTGATTTCGGCCTCCCATAGACACATAGTCATAATACCAATGGGATTCCGAGGGGTCTATCCAGAGCGAAGCTGTTTCCCGTACCATCGGTGAAACACGACCTCCTATCGCACTTGCATAAGTATCCAATACTTAAATATATGAGAACTATGTCGTTGTGCCCTCACAACGCGCACAAGTGCAATACTAGCCTATTCCGCATTATCGATGTCCTGTCTCGATAATACTCCGGCTAGGGATATTTAATGATTAATCCTTCGTGGACTGATACTGTCTCATATCATTCTCAATCCAGGAACTAATCATATGGACCTCTCTTCATTTATATATCTATGGTGATCTAATCACAAATGATGAGAGTGCAATTTCCTTGTCACATAGTTAATTTGCTACAACAACACAATGATCTGTGCAAATAGTGACGCTATGGGTCATTTTGTCCAACAATCTCCCACTTGGCACGTAGCGAGTCACTCAAGTGTCCCACACCCGAACTATGTACGGTTCGCTCAAATTGCTGAGAAAAGATTTTCGTCAGCGGATTTGAATGATTATCGTCTGACGCGATTTACACAATCATCACATCGCCATGATGTATGATCCGAACGAATCAGATGAATATCCGAAGTATTAATCTGGATCGTTGATGAGACCATTAATTCTTTAGCCTGTGTTGACGCCTAGCTCAGCCGCTAACAGAACTATATCTAATCTAATTAGATTTATTATCGATCCAAATGGCTTCTATTGCTACCTCAGCTGCAGCAATGATCCGCATTTGTTGTTTATTCGGCAACAGTATCTTGCTTGGAAGATTTCAACCTCACTGTACCGTTATACTATTGTATAATACCTTTGTTACGACTTATAGTCGTTATCAGGAAAGCCAAGCTTTCACCGATTATTTTATGGGAATATCATTTCCAAGAAATGACATATTATCATTATCTTACATGACATTCATGTCAGTGCACTCCCACTAACCCTTTTATATACACAAGAATCATTTCGTTTTGAATTAAATCATACTCCATTATGATTACATCAAAACGATAATTCCAAGAATCTATGCTTGCTTCAATCCAAACATGTATCGAATAACCTGCAAACCTTGTTTGCTTGTTATGGTACGACAAAACCGACAGGATGTTATAAACATCCTCCGAAAGGTTTCATTTTCAGGAAAGCGATTTTCCGTTAAGCTGTCATATTTCATAAATGAAATACACAGCTTTAGCAAGCATTATCCAAATGGATTTATAATGGCAACAGGTAAAAGGTTTCGTCGGAATCAACACATTGTTGATAACTCTACCTTTTCTTTACAAGCCTAGCTTAGTACGTTGGTATGTTGCCTTCCATGTATGTCTTCCTTGAAGACTTATAAAGTACCAATAGGCACAATGTCTTATGGTACATCAACTAGTATCCAAACTTGTTGATATACATGGAATCCATTTTGGACTCATGACACTTTGTCATAATAGGGAGTCGATACCTTGTATCACTACCTCATACGTAATCAGTTGGTATACCTTAAAAGATTAACATCTTTATGAGGTGAGATCAGAATCCCATACCCTAGGTTGTTTTCTGATTCTCTCCGATCTACGCGGTTCTTGTGTATTCGAAGATTAATGGTATAAATTCATCATTGATGAACTATATGTGTTCCATTAAGGATTTCGTGCCTCAAACAGTATTACTCCAATTTTCATCGAGTATCACCATCCTCCCACTGACCACTGCATATCGGTATTCCTCTTAGGAAAACTGCATGGTGAGCAACAATCTAATTATTCTCATGTGAGATTTATAAGTACTATACTTATGGTTTCCTTTAGGATAACCAATTTGGCACTTATCCAATTTAGGTTTTAGTTTGGTATTATCCAAACATATGCCTAGCATCCCAAATGGTCAGGAATGAGAAACCCGGTTTCTTTCCCGTTCATATCTAATATGATATTTGTCAAACAAATTATTAATAGAACTTTATTCTAAATAAGTTATTGCACTATTAAAACTTATCCGTTGAAGGAAATGGTAGCTCAGAGCGACTCATGATTAGCCTTATCATGTCTAACATGATTCGGTTAATCCGTTTGGACACACCGTCACTTTGACGTGTTCCGGGAGGAGTCCTCATTTGAAAGAATACTATACTCTTTCAAGTATATAAGAAACTTATTGCTTAAGTATTTTCCATTACGGTCTTACCGTGACGGTATAATACTATAGCCGATCTGTTTGTCTATTTCGTGTCGAAACTCTAAAAGTTTCCGATTTGTGTTCTTCAAAAGAAACACATAACCATAATGCGATGCCACATCCGTATAGGTCACGAAATTTTTCATATCTACATCTAGCCTAGCTAGACATGGGCCCATTTGCTTCATTATGAACTAGGGCTAATAGATCGGTGGCATTTACACTTTTACTAAGTAAATAGTGTTTTAGGCACATTGCCCATTAAACTAGATTCGTAGACTTTATTTGATTGGAATCAAAACAGTCCGAGTACCCACTCTTCGAAAGTGCGGATATACGAGTCTTGTTTAATTCTGTCCTAGACAACAATGCCACAAATAAGTCTCTATTTGATCAAATCAATTTGAGCTATTTATTTGTCATTTTATATGTTTTGAGATTTTATTATATTCAAAATATAAATTCTGTTATTCACATCTAATGTGTTTATCTCAGTATCATCTTTATATAATGAAACACTGAGTGTTCTAGAATATAAAGGTTTATCCACAATGGATTAAACACTGATATAGAGATAATGTCTCTAGTCAAACTAGTTACATTATAACAGTTCCTAATTTAAGTACATACCCAAAGGGTAGTTCCTAAACTTAGGTATCTAAGGTCGAAACAGCGACTTTAGTCCCGTTTCCGATTCGCAGAACAATCTCAGCTTGAAGTCAGTATCCTGCTCAAAGCAGATTCTGAACATCAATACATATATTTTATGTACCACACTAAGTATTTAAAATCTAATTTTAATACTAGTTGTGAACATAACTTTGACAAACATTTTTAAAGTCAGAGTCTTGCCCTTTCTTTAATTCCTTCGTGTCTGCCATATCCAAATGGTAGTCACTTTGGTATATGTCAATTATCCTTTTCAATATTTTAGGAACCTTAGGCCAAGCCTTGGGTTTTTAGAATATCGAAACGATGTGCACCTCGTGCTACATGCCCAATTGCAAACTTTGACTTTATCTCCTCTAGAATAGTCAATTAATTCTCCAAGAATTATAAATTGCAATTTTAATACTTCTTAAATCTAAAATTAGATTTATGACAAGTATATTAAATTAAGCATTAAAGTCATCATCACATAAATCTTTCAAAGATTTTATGCTCTACTTATTTTGCTTAATTTTGGGCGTAAGTATAATAAGTTATTTTATCAAATAAAGTAACCTATTATTTATTCCCAAATTGAAAATTAAATCATTTAAAATATTTTAATCCCAGATTATATTTTAAATATCCAACTTTTCAATTTTATCTTGATTACAATAGTCCAACTATGTAATCAACGATTAGTGGTACTATATATATTATAATGATTATAATAGTCCAACTATATAATCAAATATAATCCAAATTAATTAACATCAATTACATTGATTACTATAATCCAATTATAAAATCAACTGTAAACTGAAATTAATTAATTCAAATATATTGATTAATATAATTCAATTATATATAATCAAGTATAATACAGTCCAACTGTTTATTAAAACAACAATTTAAATATTAGTCCAACTAACATTTAATCTAATGACGCAATAATTTAAATGAGCGCGTATGGCGAGTAATTGAACGAGTATTGCAAATTCAATTCTTGCCTCCCACTATTTTTCGGCGAGCCTCCAACCCTCTGTCGAGTACTCGGGAAACCGTGTTTCCTAGTGGGCTAGGATCCCGTTAAATATCACACAATCTTGACTTTGGCCAACAAATTGTATGATAATTAACTAGGTAGATCTCTAAGATCAATTGGATCCAATCCAATTCCTAGATCCAGTAGGTGGACATCCAAGTCCTAAACATATATCATATATATGCCTATATATCCAATATATACCCTAACCTATTTCCTCTGAATCAACTAGGCCTTGGCTTTGGCACAACAAACCTAGTGATCCCAGTCAAGCGTGGACCCATTGACCATGTAAGCTTCGTAATCAATGTCGTTGGACAAGAAGTGGTCTTGACTTTGGCCAACAAACCACAACTTGGACAAGACACCAATATGGAACAAAGCTTCGTGATTCAAACACATCTTCGACGGACAAGGGCTTGACTTTGGCCAACAACCCATGCCAATCTAGGATCTTGAGCAAGAATCACTCAATGGAAGGAAAAGACGCATGATATTTGATGAGGAATTTTCGCGTGCAAATTGGCAACCAATTTATTATCTTTGTTAAGGTCTCATCATCATACACCCTTAAACATGCATTCTAAACACATAATAAAGCGCATATGATAAAATAATAATGATATGCGGATGTATATTTTACACATTGATCCTAGATCAAATCTCTCACTTTCTCTCTCCCGCTAGCACAAAAATTTCTTCTACCCGTTACACTACACTTCTAAAGAAACCTCATTTACATTGAGGGGAATAGGTGAGAAGAGAATACAAAGAATAAGAGGTGATAAGGCTTGGACACGCAGGTCCAATTAATAAATCGAATTTATTACAACAATTTCTAAAATGCCCCACCCATCTAATATCCATCCGATATACATTATTCATGCATCACAACCATGTATTCACTCAAGCATGTTATCAATCAATCTAATCCAATTAATTAATCTTGATAATTAGTGATCATCCAATGTTCAAACAACGATTTGATTTTGTTCGAGTCAAACTCGTTTTTGCGAATAAGTACTTAAAGTACGAATTCCCGAATTAAATTAAACTACACAATTAAATCCAATTCAATTTGTATTTAATTCTAATTCACTATTTAATTCCAAATGAAATAACACACTTTAATAATAAACCCTTTTCGACTTAAATTCCAAATTTAATCGCTACGGGTCTCAAAGCCCGATTAATATCCAATATTAATTTAATTAAAGTCTAATGGGCTTTTAATTAATTTCTTAAGGTGTGGTCTTTTGGTCAACTCGGGTCAAACCCGCAACCAAAGTCCAATCCGGATTTACCCCATAAGCCTTTAAATTAATTTTGGTCCATTAGGCCCAATTAAACTTTAAAGGTCCATTATGTTGCATTTGGGCTTTATGGATGCGGTTTTGAGCCCAATTGGATCCAACCAATTTTGCCTAAAACAAACTTTGTACAACAAAGCCCAATAACAACAATTCAACCTCAATTTCCAAAATTAGCCCAATTAATTAAATTACACAAATCCAATTTCGCAATTTAATTACCTAAAGTGTATATCATGATTAATCACCCAAATTAACATTTCTAAAACATCAATTCACACAATTAATCATGCTCATTATCATCATCATATGTCCAACACATTTTGATTAAAATCAAATCCATTACATGCTCTTTAAGTCTCGGCCAAGGAGAGGATTTTATATCCGATTTGGTTTCAATCCAATTAATCCCACAATCGACATTAAATCAACATCCTAATTGATTCTAACTCATCCAATGAATTAAAAATCAAAATTCCAAGACTTTAGGGCTAAGTTACTATTCGGCCAACACATCAAAATTGGGGAAATTTGTTCCAAACAATATTTAATCAAATTGATCCAACCAATCATCAATTAAATATGTATAAAGCATACTTAATCATCCAATTTCATAATTGCATGCTCAAATCAATTTTACCCAATTTCAAGTTTAATGACATACTTGGCAATTTGGGGATTTTACGTCCGAATCGAATTCAATCCAATTGATTCCGCAATCGTCGTTAAATCATCATCCCGAATAATTTCCAACATATCCAATTGTCAAAAAATCAAAATCCCAAGATATTAAAGACATCACAATTTCGGCCAAGGAGGAAATTTGGGGAAAAATTGATTCAATCATATTTTCTTCAAATTGACCTAATCAATCTTCAATTCAAACACAATTAAGCATACAAATCCATCCAATTTAATTTATCATGCTCAAAATCAAGTTTGCCCAAATTTTAGCCCTAACTTTTTCATGCTTTTAACCTAAGCTCTGATACCATTGTTGGAGTTTCTATAGGTCCCAAGATCAAAACTCAAGCATGAATCATAAGTGAATACAACGACGGAAGTGCAGAATACTTACATCGAGCGGTTGAGCGACGATTTGGGCAACAAAATTCGAAATTCTGCTCACTTTTGCAAGGCAGTGGGCTGCTGTGAATAGTGAATTTCGCCCCTTGTCTTCAAGATTTGAAGCTCCAAGCTTCATCATTTGGCTTCCCGGCTCATGGGTATACTTCCCTTATCACATTGGCATGATCCCGGAGTGTGCTAGCACTCTTGTTTTGCCACAAAACACACTTGATTCCCTCTTAATTCCTTTATGTCTCACGCCAGTTCACTGCCTCAAGAAAATGGAAATGGCGTGATGATGGAGAGAAAGAGAAGAGGAGTGAGAGGAGGGAAAATTGAGTGAATGTTGTATACGGTTTTTGTGTTTATTTTTGTATCTAATACACATGAATTTCATTTGAAATTCATTTCAAACACATTTGGGTTTAATTCCCAACCACACACATCACCTTTATTACATCAAGTCACATCACTTCACTTTATCAATCCAATCAATTGTCACATCAATCACATCAATCAATCAATCCAATCAATTGTCACATCACTCAAAGTGACATGATTTGACGCTTGATGTGACGCTAGATGCGACTAGCGACTTGACGCTTGATTTGACGTGCCGCACTCGAATTCGAAATACGATTGCGCTCGCAAATAATCTCGGGCTCGGATTCGCTAATTCTAAATTAACGAATTTTTCGTCGCGTCGTAATTAAATGATTACGCCTAGCGAAATCACTATTCACGTCGCTAAAGAATTAATTCTAAATTAATTCGCTCGCCCGAATTAAAATCTAATTTTAATTCCGCGTCGAAATCCAATTTCGTTTAATATATCAAATATATTAATTCCTCGATTAATTCCTCGATTAATTCCAAATTAATGTTTCTCTCTCTTTAATCGATATTTTATCCTAGATAAAATATCTCCGCAATTAATCCCGGATTAATTTTCTCTCTCATCATATTAATCCCAGATTAATAAAAGTGCGAGCCATACGTCATAGGTGAATCTTTGGGAAGCGACCCATGAGATCCCCGGATATGTTGGCAGTCAAATCGGTCGTCGGACTATCCGAACACGTAAGTACCAAGTACTACGTTTTACCGATTTACTAGACAAGGTTGGCTTCTAGTAAAGCACCAAGTCTTCCCAATTCTCCGGACATATTCTTATAAGAATATTTAAGATCTGTATCAAGCGTAGTATACCAATTGTATTGTGTATATCGGCCCAGTATCGGATAGTCACGTGCTAGGGCTGGGGCTGGATAAGTGTCTGCCCCGTCCGAAGCACATGTCGGATGTCTGGTAACATAGTCTCTATAATCGGATATTCATGACCTGGTCACAATATCCCGATTGGTTGCGCAACACTCAAGAGCACTAGTACCGTATCCTGCGTGACATCATCTCCACTATGACTGAAGTGATACTTCCGTCTTGACATCACACCCAATACACTACGACTCTCTGATAACCCAGAAGTGGTGTACGCAGAACCGGTTAAAGCCCTGTACCACCAAGACCAAAGTCTATCGATTATCGTAAGTATTAGCGATGTAAGTCTCAGGTTAAGACTATACACACCTACCTTGATTTCGGCCTCCCATAGACACATAGTCATAATACCAATGGGATTCCGAGGGGTCTATCCAGAGCGAAGCTGTTTCCCGTACCATCGGTGAAACACGACCTCCTATCGCACTTGCATAAGTATCCAATACTTAAATATATGAGAACTATGCCGTTGTGCCCTCACAACGCGCACAAGTGCAATACTAGCCTATTCCGCATTATCGATGTCCTGTCTCGATAATACTCCGGCTAGGGATATTTAATGATTAATCCTTCGTGGACTGATACTGTCTCATATCATTCTCAATCCAGGAACTAATCATATGGACCTCTCTTCATTTATATATCTATGGTGATCTAATCACAAATGATGAGAGTGCAATTTCCTTCTCACATAGTTAATTTGCTACAACAACACAATGATCTGTGCAAATAGTGACGTTATGGGTCATTTTTTCCAACAGAGAGTTCTAGCATTCACAAGTGTTGTGAAATTCCTAAAGCCAAACACCATTGTGACATCTTAAATCATTAAATAGTTTAGAGGCTTAATCTTTTTGAGTGAAGCCCACACTTCGGTTTGCTGGTTTCGAGTCATAACTCGGAAGATCGAGTGGTTGATCCAAGTGTTGGACACCAAAGGATTGATCTTGGCTACTACAATAAAGGGAGAAGGCAAAGAAAATTTTGAAGATCCATACCGAACCCGGTGCCACCACTAGCAACTTCCGCCGCGCTAAGGAAAGTTGTTTCCTACATATACATAGCCTTATATATTCTCTATTAATATCTTAAGTTCTATTTGTACATACTACCTTGTAGGCATTATCTCACACATGTCCACTCTATTAGGCATATCATAAATATACCATTAACCACATGATAAACTGATCTTTCACACCTTCATTGAATTCGGCCCACATGAACATTTATAACCTTGAAAGTTTCCAACACACAACAACCTAAAGATCATGCTAAACATTACCCTAGGCATAATCTTTTATTAATCAATATCAAAGCATAACAATCATCATTCATCACCACATATGAAAATCGGCCAGCATAAGAACATTTATAACTTTAAAGTTCTCACCGTTAACCATGATAACTCATTCTAAATATCACTATACATGTATCATTCTAAATTATCTTAAAGCACATGAATCATAATATTTTATTATCAAAACAAGAGAAACTTAATTCCTATGCAATATAAAAGATTCAACCAAGGGCATTATATTATAACTTAAAGTTCTCATCAAAAAATCAAATCACTCATATCAAAGCATCATCCAACACACAAACTAACATCATTTTATCATCAAAATGAACAAAACCAGCCTCTACATATAAGATAATACCCGACCATTACAAGAATATGAAACTTGACGTTCCCAACCCAAAACAAATACAAATTCATGTTAACTAATAATCAAACATATAAACTATCATTAATCTATGTCAAAAATATCAAAATCAAGCTTCGAACACAAAGCACAAGTTCGGCCAAAGGACATGGGAACAATTTTGAAATTCTGTTCTTCTTAAGCTATAACATTCAAGCTAGTACTTCCTTCAAATACTTAAACTAACAGCAAGCATCACTAAAATCAACAAAAAAAATCCACTCACATAGCTACATTTTCGGCAAGCCCCCTTCTTATGGGGAAAAATTGGGCATTTGCAAGAATAAGTCAAATCCAATCTAATATCATCCTCAATTGAATGTTTATACATGCTAGCAACACTATCAAGGCCAAATAAACAAATACAAACCCTAGGGTATGCAAGGTGCGAATTTGGGGCTTTATTTTCTTTGCCCAAAGCTAAAAAATAATGGAAGAAAAAGAGTTAGAAGCTTACTTTCATGAAGAATGAGCTAGGAACCTTCAAAGTTGTGTGAATAAATGAAGATTTGTGAAGAAGATGATGAAGGGCATGATAACTTCATTCACGTTTTTTTTTGCTCTTCTATTTTATAGAGATGAATGAATAGTATGTGTATTTATACTTATGGTTAATTTTTGTTGAGAAAGAAATGGTTAAAATCATGCCAAGTGGAAAAATCATGAGGCAGACACAGAATTTACTGTAGCAAATTTTAAAAAAAATCGGAGATCTTATGAGAACGTTAGGGCTGAAATACGAAAGAGTTGCATGTTGACTCAACTGAATAGTAAAAGTGTTTAATCTAAAAAACTGTCAATGACCTCTAGACGAAAACCCTAAGGTTCAAAACCTATTTTAGTATTATTTTATGAGTTCTAAGATGTTACTCATGATGATCATTGCACCGAGTATGACCGGCACACCAGGGTGTTACAAGTCGATATCGCTCCAAGTTGCCTTCATTGTTTTCTTCTTGAATTTTTCTTAGAATTTTCTCAATGGGCAATCGAAAACTACATGACCCGGCTTTTCACACTAATAGCAAATGATTATATCATTCTTGTGCTTTCTTAGCCAAATCTTTTCTTTCTTCTCATCCATCCAAGATTTTCCTTTAGACTTTTAGGATATGAGGAATTTCTTGAACTTCTTTGTCAAATGTGTCAACTCTTTATCACTATCATCTTCTTCATCATTTGAGATATCAATATCATTTTTTCTCACAAATGACTTAAGGGTTATTCTCTTTTTATTCTTCTTCCCTTGAATCCTTCTTAATCTCTATCTCATATTCTATCAATCTTCCTACCAAATAATCCAATTTCAAGGTGTTCATATCATTTGACTTTTTGATGGAGGAGGTAAAAATCTTGTATTCCATAGGAAGAGACCTAATGATTTTCTTCACTTGATCACTTAGTTAATTTATAATCATGGAGAATCTTCAAATCATTATTTTAACCTTTTCACCAGCTTCCATCTAGAAGTTATCCAAGTCACATATAAATCAGTTGATCTTTGATTCTTTAACTTGGCTAGTGCCCTCATTGACGATCTCCAATGACTTCCACAATTAATATGCATTCCCAAACTCCAGAAGTTTCTTGATTTGGCTCATATCGATTGCACAAAGAAAATGGTTGAGAGTCTTAGCATTTATAGAGGCTTCCATGAAATCCTCTCCAGTCCATTCAAATTACGGATTAGGAAACTCCACACCATTATTTTTGGAGTTGGTGCTTGGAGTGCCAATCCGAATAATGTATTGTACATTTTATTATTTATTAATAAAATAACTATATTTTCAATTCATACCTTATTAATGGTATTGTCATTATGCATATTAGATTGATGTATAAATATGCTAAGAATGACATCGACCTTAAAACAATCTTGTAGTAATACTGGAAACTAGGTAGTCCGACATTGGGATAAGTATTACTATTATAAACTATTCTTAAAGTAAATATTCCTAGTCGTTGGTTTTGGAATACAGTAGAATTCCTATAACCTAGAACACTAGCACATGTCATATATTGGAATTGGAGTTCCAATGGTTTAAACCCGATGTACCATGAGCTTTGGAAGCTCGTATAGACGTGTGGGTATTGGTTGGACCGAATACTGAATGACTCACAGGTGATTCCCCATAATTTGGAGTACACACCACCGTCAATAGGAATTTCCTCGATTCGAGTAGCATATGTGATCCTTTGACTATAGGATAACATTGATTTTGTATGAGATCTTCCACACTTTGATACCATGTATGTCAGAAACCTTTCATTGCATGGCCTCTAGATGTTCGTTGGGTGTGGACCGATGCACTCAATAATAAAATGCGAATCAAGATAGAATCTTTCGGCCCGTATGTGTACCATAAGAGGTTTAGGTATCCATGCAAGTAAGTCACAATTTTTAAAACTTTAGCCAAAGTCGATCACCTACGGTGGATCGCATCAGTTGTAAAGAATCGTGGACATGTCTACATGAGATGTGCGTCTCGAAAACTTGAAGGTATATTCTATGTTTCCTAAGAACATTGATAGCCTACGACGAATGGATTGTTAAACATATGTGATGACCTCGAATTGTATAGTTCAGAAAGGTCGTTTATGGTCTTCGCGAATTCAGAGGTGGCCGAATTGCGTACATTAATAGCTAGTTTTATATGACGAACATGTCTGAATTTAGAGAGTCTAGATATGAAGTATACTCGTTGAACACTTGGGTAGCCGATTATTTTTGATAAAAGATAATATTCGATATTATAATTATCAACTAAGATAATCAAGTGTTATTGGATAACATTGATCATTTACTTTGACCTAATTGGATTAATTCAATATTTACACAATTGTCGAAATTTCATAATTATCTCTACCATTTTGGGATATTATGGTAATTGCAAGTATGTAATTATAAGTGTTTTTGGCTTGATTTAATTGGATAAATCAAAGTGGCAAACATTGAACTAATCCATTTCCTAATCTTTGTCTTGATTTAATTGGATTAAATCAAAGTGGTAGACTAAGGTGATTAGTCATACCTAATTATACATATTTGGACAAATTAGATTAAGCCCACATAAAAATTGATTAGAACTTTTATTAATTAAAAATTGTCTAAGTTTTGCTATAAATAGCAAGTTTTATGAATGTTTTAATTAAGCTTGAGAAAGCTTAATACAAGTAATTCTTGGAGAAATTAGCCTAAGTTAGAGAAGTGTTTAGAGAAGCTTTGTGAGGTCTCCAAAATATTTCATCTAGGAGAAATAAAGATCGGATCTTAGAGTGAAGTTTGCTAGCATTGGAATCAAGATTGGATCTTGGAGTCAAGCTTGCAAACCTTGGAAGTTCTCCAACCATTTCAACAAAGAGAAGAAAATTGGATCTTTGTATCAAGCATACTAGGTAAGTTTGAACTTCTCTTAAGCTATGTTTTTCATTAGTGAGTTTTTCATTAGTGAGTCATATAGTGATGAATTATGTATTGGATGTATGATTACATAGCTTAAAGTTGAAATAAGGCTAATAAATTGTGTTAGGATATTTTGGAAGTATAAACACAATATGCTTGTTAATTAGGTCAAAGATGTTCATGTTGGACATGGAATAATTAATAAGAGTTTGAAACTCTAGATTAAAGCTTAGAGCTATGCCTACCATTCTAGAATCACTTGACCACCTTTGGGTGAACTAGAATTGTTCATGAGACATTTCATAGTAGAATTCTAAATTG
The DNA here is from genome assembly GCA_019454045.1 of Zanthoxylum bungeanum. Taxonomy (NCBI): domain Eukaryota; kingdom Viridiplantae; phylum Streptophyta; class Magnoliopsida; order Sapindales; family Rutaceae; genus Zanthoxylum; species Zanthoxylum bungeanum. The sequence continues at coordinate 270,442 of SKCR01030894.1, forward strand.
GTTTGTGTTTTGATTCAAACAAATGCATATAAGTATTTAGAATACATGTATGCTAGTTGTATAACATGTGTTGATGGTGGTTATGATGCCAAAATAGGATTTTAGGTGTATTCGAAGTATTAGGTGAAAATTGGAAGTGTTTAGTAATGATTTGAAGTAGAAAAATGCTTACTGCCTAGTGCAGCGCCGCGACTGTGACTCCTCAACGTCGCGACACTGCGACATTCAGCTCTCGCATTGCTCTCGTACTTTGGAGCATCTCGATGCCCAAGCTTTTGCGTCGCGACACGCAGAGCTGATACTTACTGAAACTTCATTTTCTTCATTCCGGAGTTTTCGGACTCCGTTTTGATCCCCGTTTTGTCCTACGGACTCGAAACAGAATGTAGTTTAACATAATAATATTTTAAGATAACTCATGCTATATATCCATTGGTTAGATCCACTTTTGCTACGCGGGGTACCGATCTGACCCTAGGGGTTCCACATCTGCCCCAACAATTGCTATCTTTTTTATTGGCATTTTAGAATCTCTAGTGATCACTTTGAAGGATTGCATATAAACAGCAAGAATGTAGTTCAACATCCTCATTTTCCAATAGTTATAATCGATTCCGGTGTAAAAATAAGATCTATTATTGAAAACATCTCGACCAGATTTTTCATGTAGCTTGTAGAGGTCATGATCGATGCTCGGACGATTAGGTCTTTGTTGAGAAACCTTGCTCTGATACCAATTGAAATTACCTACAAACACACAAAAAACAAGTACTATATATCCAAGATGGGGGTGGATTTGTTAATGGCATAATATTGCAGAATAAAAATTCTTTTCGATTTTACGTTATTAAGTTAGTAGCTTTACCAATTTAACTTAGGTTAATTTTCTCAATCACAATATATCGCCAAAATGAAAGTTACTAAATGATATGCAAATATAAAAAAAAAAAAAAAAACTTTCGAAAAATAAAAGAGTAAGGGTTAGAGATATTGACACCGATGATTTACAGTGGTTCGTCCAACAATGTTTACGTCCACTCATCTAAGCCGCGCTTGAAGCTTTCCACCATGTCAAAGTGATTCCACACTTTACACCGTGAGTTTTCCGTGACCCACTCACAACCAAGAGTTTTGTCCAATATGTTCACTCTAAACCTTTATACAAGAGTTTTATCCATAGGTTCACTCTTAAACCTTTACAATGAGTTTTGTCTTTAGGCTCACTCACAGATCTTTACAAAAAATCACTTTTTTGTGTATACCTACTCAACAAGGGATTTCCCAACCAAGTATTTGAAAAGAAAAGTTTAAAGCACAACTTGGGTACTCACAAAGATAAATAAGATTCAAGATGTGAGTTTCTAACCCAAGTATATCAAGCTCACTAAATGATAATGAAGGTGTAGTGTGTGAGCTTAGATTATGATGAAAGTATTTGATCAGGAAGATTTAGGTTACTCTCAATGTTTTTGCCTTAAAGAAAAAAGTAGGAAGGTGTTGGAAGTTGGTAAAAATGAAATTGGAGCTCAATATATAGTGAATATGAGAAATTGCATAAGCTCTCTGTCTGAGACCGGTACGCCGGTCTACAGGGGCCGGTATACCGATCCTGTAAATTCAAACAGCTATATGACCGTTGAAGGTTAAAGCGCACATACCGGATTACTGACCGGTATGGAGGCCGGTATGTCAGTTATCTTAATGGTATGGGGACCGGTATTATCCGTCCCGATTGCAGTAGCAATGCAAACTCCATACGACCAGTATGGGAGACCGATATGGAGTAGCCTGATTCCAGAGTACTTGTAAATCTGCAAAGGCAAAGCAGAATCATCGATATGCCAGAATCAGAGACCGTTATGCCGGTGCGTCGAAGTCTTCCACGTTGCATCATCAAAATCCATCATTGAGTTCTATGACGCTAACAACTTTCAACAACTAGATACTATCTTCTAAGACATTGACCTAAATTAATCATACTGACTTAGTTTTAGACTCTTGTTGTTTGCCAACACTCAAATTTGAACCCGACAAACGGCTACATGCCAGTGAAGTCCAAGGAAGGAAGAAACAGCATGTCGATCTGCGTCTCTTAAGTAGCATGATGAATGTGTAACATGCTATGATCCCAAAGCATGGATCTTCAATTCATGAAGTGCACCAGCCCTGCTATTCAAATTACCAACAATCCTGATCAAGAAATTAAAAAAAAAATAAAAAAATCCAAAGATCACTATCAACACCTCAACTAACCATTGACTTGGAAACAACTTTGCCGCCATCTACTTCATTTCCTCACTCACATAGCCAATGGATCAACACAGAAAAACTTGACTTATTAGGCAAGCAACCTTTTTATTTGAAATATTGAAATCTAATGGATTTGAAATAGATGCATGTGATTAGGGATGGTAATGGGGAGGAGATCGACATCCGCGTATCTATTTTCGACAATCTTTAGATGTCTCCGTCCCTTTCTCGACCCCTCGTAATTATTTTAGGAGAGTGGATGGGGATCCCCGAGGCGCCCCGGACCCCAAATAATAAATATTTTTTTCCTGAAAATAATTTTTAAGTTATTGAAAAATATATTAATTGAACTATTATGTACTTTATCCAGAAATCAAGTATAAATATTCAAAAATTGATAATATCTATTACAGAAATCACAATTTACATAGAGGATTGAAATTCTTATTTTATGTCTTTTTGTTTGGTCCGTAACTTAATAAAATGATGAATCTCTCGTTAAAAATTGATTATATATATAATTATTTTAGTTCAGCGCTTATACTATTTATAATTTTTATATTTTTAATAAATATTAAGATATATTTTTATTTACATCTACATAAAATTATATATAGGAATTTGAACATATTTATTAAAAAAATTAAAATGAATAAATTAAAACTTAAATGGGTAATGGGGGATGAAGATTCTACATAATCCCCGTCCCTTCATCGAATAAGAAATTGGTATTAAATTTTTACCGTCCTTATCCTCGATATTAATTTTTTCAATTTTTCATCTCCGATCCCCTCTCCAATTAAGGATGGTCCCGAAAACCCATGTTCCTTTGGGGATTTCTGTCATCCCTACATGTGATAGTACAGTCCCATATCTAATTAGTGATTATTATTAAATAAATTAAGGAAATTATCTTTTAAAAAGATTTACATGCTCCTATCATTTTTGCTATATTTAAATCAACCTATCAAATGAATAAGTCCAGTAAGAATTACGTTAGCAGTTTTATAGTTGTTTTGAAATGTCGTTGAGGTCTCTTAATTTTTTTTATTGTTTTCCTTGTGTACATTTACGTTCCTAATTAATATACTCAAAGTATGTTCTTAAGCCAACTGTTGAAGAATATAATTTTGCAGTTTTATGAAAGATTTTATCATCTGCAATCAAGTTGAGATTGAGGATGTCATGTAATTTATTTGATCGACAGGCAGACAGCTGAAGTAGAGAAGTTGCAAGAGAGACTGTATGACCAACAAGAAACAAGCTAATAAACCATCATAAGGCTAGATGCCGAGACTAGCATGGAGCTGTGGCAAGAAATGATAACAAACCATCAATCATGAAAAAGCTTAGTACTAAACCTATCATATGAATAACCAACTTGAAAAAAAAAGTAGTATCAATCATCTATTTAATTCCTAACCATGCATGCATTTGATTCTGTTTTCTTCCTCTTTTTTCATATTCTCAAGCTCTAGTTTTTAAGCATGAGGAACTTTTAAGTACTATTTTCTAGGACAAAAAGATCTAATTGAAGAAGATGAGCCCATTGTTGATTTAAACAGAGAAATATAAAACAATAATAGAAATATAAAAACAAAAATGTCTTCAAGGGGTGTGGCTTGGTGATGTAGGATTCAGGATCTCACCTTGAGGTTCTGGGTTCGAATCCAGGGGGTGCACTTCTTGTAAGAGCCTGAGACAGCCGGTGGTTTTACCTGCGCCGCGGCCCAGAATGGGTGGTTTGGTGGCGGGGTTTCCAACGTTAAATAAAAATAAAAAAAATAAAAAAAATAAAAAAATTACGTTCGTAATATTTGATATCAGAACCTCATTCATAATTATTCTTAAAATACACACCGCCATCTATTTCCATTTTTTTTTCTCGTTTTATTCTAAAAAAAAAAAAAAGAGAGAGAGAGAGAGATCAATACTTGAAAACTACCACAATTGAAGACAAAGAAGATAAAGGTGGGCTGATAAGGCATCTAACAAATTCCAATCTTGGCAATGAATAGAAGAAGCCGTTTGCTCGTTACCCCCCTGCAAAAGGCATATTGTTCTTGAGAAAATTGGAATTGACGGCAAAACAGATGAACTCTATTTTTGGAAAGTGTGCTTGATTTCAGATATGCAGATGCAGTGCAACTCATTCGAATATGTAACTGCCAGGAATCGGCAGAAATAATCATCAAGGTCGATGTCAAATTTCCCACCATAAAAATGTAGTATTCAAGTACTTAGAGTTGGATTGTTTAAAATAAGTTACGTATGAGAAGACAACTACTGAAAAGAAGTAGAACAAGAGTAGTTTTAGGGAAAATGAATTTACGATTGTTAGTGGTTTTTTACCCCGAGAAAGTTCAAATATTGAGGAGGGATACAATGATGTTTGTACTTGGCCAAGAGAGAATGATAAAGGTCCAAGAGCCCAAAGAGACTGAAGTCAGACAGAGAAGCCCGACCCCACTATACAGTGGAGTTTTCCCAAGGGCAGAGTAAGCTGAGGACGAAGTGAGTTGTTGATCCGACCCAACCTAGAAAAAAGTGTTGGATTTGTGATCATTTGAGTATTTATGGAAACCGACCTGAGAGTGTTCATGCTTAGCAACCCGACCTAATTGAAGAGTGTAGGCATTGCATTTTTGCATGTGAAACCCGATGATGAGTCTTATTTGGAGACAACTACCTTTTAAGTTACGGAAACAACGGGAAACGGACATCGGAAGGGAAGGGTCAAGAATTGACTCATTGACGGATTAAGTTCACTAGTTTGGCTTCAAGTAACTCGCTTGTTTTCTGTTTTAAAATTTATGCCCGGCCCGAGACACCTAAACCCGGCCCACGCACCTAGCCCACACAAACTTAGCCCAAACACTTAACTAAATTAACATGCACCTAGCCAAGCCCACTCTCACCCACCAAGGCCCACACGCCCATCACCCTTAAAATACCCCCAAATTAAATAAATAAATATTAATTAAAAACATTAACTAAATAAGATATTAATATAATTAATTAAATAATTAAATAAAACATTTACCAAACTTAAACTAAAATCATGCCTAATTTAAATAATTTGAATATATCATATACTAAAATTAAAAAGAAGATATGCCTAATTAAAATCAATCCTAACCAATTAAAACCAATCAAATATTTGACTTCCTAATCTAATAAGACATCTACCAATTTAAAATAGTTGACTTCCTAATTTAAAATATTTTGTCCCCCCTCAATCTTGTGTATACCATTCTTAGGACTCCTAATTTGGAAACTAGATCTCTTCCTTGTGAGACAAGGGCAAACCCTAGCTCTCTTCTATATAAACATGCACTAACCTAGCCACACCATCTCTCCACTCTCTCTAATACACGCCCAAGACATCAAGACACTCTCCATATCACACGTGAACTACAAGCCACAAACCCTAGGAGATACCAACCTCACGGCCAAGAACTAGAAGCAAAGACAAAGCTTTTCTCTTCATCTATTCTCCTTTGGCCGTGAACACCACATCCACCATCCCCCCTCCATTGCCGAATTGCGACAGCCCTTACCACCACCAACACAGCCCCTAATCACCACCAAAATAACATCCAAAACAGCAGCCATATTCACGTGGAAAACAGCCCAAAATCACCTTAAAACAGCAGTAAAACACGTCCCAACAGAAGCCACATTCACGCCTACACAGCAGCCCCTGCACCCCCCTAAAACACGCCTAAACAGCCCCTGAATCACCTTAAAACAGCAGCCCAAATCCTCTTAAAACAATCCCTAAAAACCTTAAAAACAGTGAACAAAAAAACTGCACTTTTAATCCTTAAACAATCACAAAAAACTGCACTTAAAACCTTTAAAAAACACGCATAGCAGTCCACTAAAACAGAAGAACAAGACCTGAAACAGTGAGCAGAAGACACGTCAAAAACAGCAGCAAAACGAAGCCGAAACAGAAGAACAGGACCTGAAACAGTGAGCAGAAGACACGTCAAAAATAGCAGCAAAACGACGGCAAAACAGTGGGAAAAACAGTGGAACAGCGAGCCAAAACGCGAAGCTAGTGAACCAGAAAAGTAAGGAGCTTTCATCCCTTCCGATCTCCGCGAAACGCAAGTCCGAGGACAACTAAAAAGGTTAGACCTGAGGGTATTTTTCACACTTATTTCTATTTAATTTCTGGTCATTTACTTTGATTATATTTTCTGTATTTGTGGCATTTGTTGTGTATATGATGTTTGTTGTGGATTTTGGATGAATGTGAGTGTCATCTCTTGTGGTATATAGGATGGAAACCCAGACGTAAATTCCGTAGCCGAATCCGAATGGACGGTAGTGCGGTCTGTACTTGGGCCACAATTCCACGTACCACTTGAGCAAACGGCACTTATTGATTTTATGTTATCTTGTTCATTTAATTATTTGCCGTTTAATTTTTCTGTCTTTTAATTTCCGCATATCATTTATTTATGTCATATGGAGATGATGCGCATGAGCTTAGTAAGTGCGATGAAAGGTCCCCTTAAAGGGGTTAAAATCCTTTACCACGATGCTTCGCCGCGCCGGATGATGTATACTTGATTGGATGAGAGATGTGTTCAGTCCGGTATACGATATCCGATATCTTGTGTTTGTTTATTTCATTTTTTATGCATTATGTAATATGTGCGCATGGGCTTAACTAGGGTGGTTTTAAGGTTCTCCATTCGAGGGAAAACGCCATAAGGCTACCTTTGCCATGATGTTTTGCCGCGCTATTTATTACGCGATTATCGCTGTTTCTTACAAAATCCTTTTTATGCATCTTTATTATCGCACTTTATTATGTGATATGTGCGCATGGGCTTAACTAGGGTGGTTTTAAGGTCCTCCATTCGAGGAAAACGCCATAAGGCTACCTTTGCCATGATGTTTTGCCGCGCTATTTGTTACGCGATTAATCGATGTTTCTTACAAAATCCTTTTTATGCATCTCTATTTATCGCACTTTATTATGTGATGTGTGCGCATGGGCTTAACTAGGGTGGTTTTAAGGTCCTCCATTCGAGGGAAAATGCCATAAGGCTACCTTTGCCATGATGTTTTGCCACGCTATTCATTACGCGATTTATCGCTGTGTTACAAAATCCTTTTTATGCATCTTTATTTATTGCATCTTATTATGTGATATGTGCGCATGGGCTTAACTAGGGTGGTTTTAAGGTCCTCCATTCGAGGGAAAACGCCATAAGGCTACCTTTGCCACGATGTTTTGCCGCGCTGTTTATTACGCGATTTATCGCTGTTTTTTTGCAAAATGTCATTTTAACCATGCACTTATTCCTTTTTGTTGCGCAACGTTGGTCATGCTTTCTTTTCCATATCATTCATCTATATAACATCTCATTGTATAATCTTGTATCACCTATAACATGCTTAATGGAAAATTGGTAGTAATTATATGGATATAGACGCATGTTGCATTTCTCTGCTTCTTTGCATTTCTCTTCTTCTCGGTATCCCTTTCTTTCACTCATGTTAGTTGCATTCTTGGGCATCATTATGGCATGTTCCTCTTTAATGTAAAATTGCATCTTTGATTGTTCATCTTTGGCATACTTGCTTTCTTCATCTTCTCAAGTTATGTGTTTGTATTGATTTTGTTTATCATGCGGTTATTTTGACCATATTTTATATGCTTCTTTACGTAGTGCGCCTAAAACATTATTTGTCGTCATTTTGATTTCCTTTATATTACATGCAAATATTACCATGACTATTTGTGTTTATGTTTACATGAATGATTGAATTCTTGTGACGTTATGTGCTTGTTGTTGCAAAAGCCTACCTTTAAGCATGTGAACTCAGCAATAGGACTTGATTTCATGCATGTTAGATGTAAACTTTACTTTTAAGCATGTGAATTTAAGATTGTGGTGCACTTGGAAATATATGTCATAGGCTTGGTTGGATTATTGCATAAATCTTTACATTACAAGTTGCATAAGTAAGGGACCATTCCGAACCCAATGGTTTGAGGTTTTCCCTTGCGAGGGGTGAGTGCGGCCTTAAATCTTTGTCCCGGTTCACACCGGGTGGCGACTCCCTTATTCTCCGGTTTAGTCCTCCGTTGGCTACTCTGTACTCCCAACTAGGCCCCTGAGCCTAGAACAGCATGTGTCGCCCCAGATCCTGTGTTCCCACAAAGAGGTCAGATGAATTTTTCACAAGCATCATCTCCCTCAGTATGCTAACCCGAGGAACGAAGATGAGATCACAAACCGACCAGTATTGAAGCCATATGACGTATGCCATACTTGAAAGCTTGGGCTTCTAGAAAACTGATGTGATAGAAGTTGGTCAACGGCTCTCATTGGGAAAAGACCTTGTCCGACGACACAGTACCGGAGCGTTGAACCGCAGACTGCCACATCAATAAAGTGTACAACAGTGGCTAAAAGGTTGAAGTGATGGGCTTATGCTGACATGGGGTCGTTGAGCCAGGTGTCAGTATGACTTTTTGTTGAGTGGTTGGGGAAAAGAAGCATGAGGCAAAGATTGACTGATGATGACGGCTGACGTCATGGGTTGGTGGAATAATGGAAAGAGATTTCCAGGGGAAAGAGAGTAGTCGGAATGGGAGGGGATCATGATGTTGGAACGAAGAACACTCACAAGGTGAGGTTAGTGGTTGTGGCTAGCACTGCACCTGTGGAGGAGCCTTGGGAGGAAGATAACGACAAGAGAATCCTGGAATCGTCCAGTAATAGCTTGTGTCTAGGGGAGAGTAAGCTTGGGCGGTACCGGGGGCGGGGACAAAGAGCTCCGAGTGGAAAGAGATATCACACTCAAATAAGCGAGTATGACGATGACACCGAGATCCATCTGAGAGACTGGTTTCATAAGGAGATGATAAAGTGAGATAAGAGTATGCGAGGAGGTGCTTGGGATGACCATGATACGGAGGCAGCATCCCTTTTTACTAAGGAAGTGTTGGAGGTGGAGTTTCTTAGGAGGTTTTCCATGCATATAGTTGACATCTACAATGGTAGCACAAAACACAAATCTCATGTTGAGAATTTCACATGTTGAGAAATTCACCTTGTTCATGAAAATTCGAGGCGTAGTCGGGGAAGCAGTCTGTAAGGTATTTCCCCAAACCCTGGGAGGGTCGACCACTTATGTTTTAGAAACTTAACTTCTGAGAGTATGAGTAGCGCTATTTTAAATGATCATGTGCACCTAGAAAGACAATTGGTTCACTAAGGACGATGAAACAGCGGGATGATGAGTCGTTGAAGAATTTTTTAGATAAATACCACAACTTGGTATTGGATGTAGGGGGTACGAGTCTCCAAAAGCTTTAGAAAGCCTCAATAGAGCACTGAAGATTGGGATATTGTGGTCTCACCTCAGGATTCAGGAGGTTCAAGACTACGTAACAGCCTTAGAACAGGTGAGGAGGTTCATACTGTTGGAAGAGGAAGAAAAGATAGCCCGAGGAGGTGCAGCTCAAGTGAAGAAAGAGCTAGGGCCAGATACACATCGCGATGAAGTTGGAAGATAGAAGAGACCAAGCCCGAGGCATTGAGAATTCAGGCCATTGACTCATGATAACCCAACACATGTGAGAAGTACATCAATTAAGGTTGCCCATGTTACGAGGGGCACAACGTACACGGCCCTTAATTGACCCATGTCCCAGATAGCTCGGGAGATATTGGACAAAAGGCTGTTGACATAGCCCGACCTGAGGAGGTTATATTAGTTTCTATTAAGGTCCCAAGATCAATAATAAGCATGAATCAAGTGCGAATACACATCGAAGAAGTTGCGGAATACTCACATCGATCGGTTGAGCGACGCGGAGGCAAAAAAATGAAATTCTTCCTCCTTGAACTGTCACGGCAGTGGGCTGTTTTTGCTCACTGGTTTGGCCTCCATTTTGGTCCTTCGTCAAGCTCCAAGCATCGTCGAATGGTAAATGTGCTAGCATTTGAGATTTTGCCACAAAATCCCACTCCAAGCTTCCCTCACTGCTCGACAAAACAGAAGAAAAATACTACTGGTTTGGGCTTGAGAAGAGGGAGAAAGAGGAAGAGAGAAATGTGTTGAATTGTTAGTATTTTGTGTATAAAATCCACTTATATATTTTCCAAAAATAATAAAATGATTTACCACAAATTTGGCTTTACAAAAGTCAAACAATAAAGCCACACCAACCTCCATCAACTCACATCAATCCATCAATCATGAATAGTGACTTGCGTCAATCACTCAAAGTGAAAGACATCAATCACTTGATTGACGAATGATGTGACGCTAGTTGTGACTAGCGATTTGACGATTGATTTGAATTGCGTGCCGCACTTGAATTCGAAATGCGAATGCGCTCGCAAATAATCTCGGGCTCGGGTTCGCTAATTCCAAATTAACGAATTTTCCGTTGCGTCATAATTAAATGATTACGCCTAGCGAAATCACTATTCACGTCGCTAACGAATTAATTCTAAATTAATTCGTTCGCCCGAATTAAAATCTAATTTTAATTCCGCGTCGAAATCTAATTTCGTTTAATATATCAAATATATTAATTTCTCGATTAATTTCAAATTAACCGTTATCTCTCTTTAATGATATTTTATCCCAGATAAAATATCTCCGCTATTAATCCCAGATTAATTTTCTCTCTCTTCTAATTAATCCCAGATTAATTTAGAGTCCGAGTTATACGTCATCGGTGAATCTTTGGGAAGCGACCCATGAGATCCCCAGATATGTTGGCAGTAAATTCGGTCGTCGGACTATCCGAACACGTAAGTACCTCGTACTACGTTTATACCGATTTACAAGACAAGGTTAGCCTCCAGTAAAGCGCCATGCCTACCCAATTCTCCGGAAATATCCTTACAGGAATAAAGGATCTGTATCAGGCGTAGTATACGTAGTATTGCGTATTTATGTCCAATATCGGATGATCACGTGCTAGGCCTGGGGCTGGAATTGTGTCTGCCCCGTACGAAGCATATGTCGGATGTCTGGTGACTAGTCTCTATAATCGGATAAACCTGACCTTGTCATTTTATCCCGATAGTTGCAGCATTTAAGAGAACCAGTCCCGTATCATTCGTGACCATCATCTCCATATGACTAGAGTGACACTTCCGTCTTGACATCACACCCAACACACTACGATTCTCAATATACCCAGCATTGGCGTACACAGAACCTGTTAAAGCCCTGGACGACCGCAACCAAAGTATATTGATTGTCGCAAGTATTAGCGGTGCAAGTCTCAGGTTAAGACCAAATACACTTACCCTGATTTCAGACTTCCATAGACACATAGTCATACTACCAATGGAATTCCGAGGGGGTCTATCCAGAGCGAAGCTGTTTCCCGTACCATCGGTAAAACACAACCTCCTATTCCACTTGTATGAGTATTATATACCCAAATATATGAGAACTATGATATTGTGCCCTCACAACGCGCACAAGTGTAATACTAGTCTTTTAAGTATTTATCGATGTCCAATCTCGATAATACTCTGACTAGAGGTATTTAATGATTTATCCTTCGTGGACTGATACTGTCTCATATCATTCTCCATCCAGAAACAAATCATAGGGACCTCTCATCATTTATACATCTAGGTGATCTAATCACAAATGATAAGAGTGCAATCTTCTTTGTCACATAGTTAATTTGTACAACAACGCCATGATCTGTACAAATAGTGACGCTATGGGTCATAATTGTCCAACAGGTTACCGGTAGAGAAGAGTGATAGTAGGGCCTATTGTGCGTACCACAATTCGTGGGGACATACCACCGAGGGTTGCAGGAGCAGGTAGAGGACCTGGTGAGGAAAGGTTACCTCAAGGAGTGCATTGATCATGAGGCCATAAGGGTTAAGCAATGAAGAGATCAGAGGCCTATGTTCACTATAGACGGAGGGAGAACATTGCTTGAGGATTCGAATTGGGCAAGGAAGAATTACCGTTGGATCAATAGTTCTGAGATAATAACTACAGAAAGGGTCTTAAGAATCCAGAAAACCAGGTCGATGCCAATAATATTTACATAAGAGGATGATCGAGGAGTGAGTTACCCTCATGATGATGCATTAATAATCAAGGCCAATATCGGCGGAATGGAGGTGGATCAAATATTGGTTTTTCACCTCGAAGAAGTTCAAATACTGAGGAGGGGTAGAATAAGGTTTGTACTTGGCCAAGAGAGAATGATGAAGGTCAAGGGGCCTGAAGAAGTTGAAGTCAGACAAAAGGGTCTGACCCTACTATACAGAGGAGTTCTCCCAAGGGTAGAGTAAGCTGAGGATGGAGTGAGTTATTGATCCAACCCGACCTAGAGAAGAAGTTTCGGATTTGGACTTATTTAAGTATTTATGGAAACCAACCTGATGGGGTTTGTGCTTAGCAACTCGACCTGGTTGAAGAGGTCAGATGAAGTTTTCACAGGCATCATCTGCCTCGGTATGCCAACCCGAGGAATGAAGATGAGATCACAGGTCGACCAGTATTGAAGCCATATGATGTATGCCTTACTTAGAAGCTTGGGCTTCTAGAAGGTTGATGTGACAGATGTTGGTCAATGGCTCTCCTTAGGAAGGGACCCTATCAGATGGAACAGTACCGGAACAGTTGAATTACAGGTTGTCACATCAACACAATGTGTAGCAGTGGCTAAAAGGTTGAAGTGGTCAACAACTCTCCTTATCATTTGTACTCTATTTAAATCAACCTATTAAATGAATAAGTTTAGTAAGAATTATGATGGTAACTTTATAGTTATTTTTAGAGATCTTTGGTCCCTCGAATAACCGACATATTCTTTTAAATTGTTTTAATTATGCATATTTGTGTCCGTAACACTCGAACCCATGCCCTTACATTTGATGAGGGCATAGGTCTACTACCAGAATACACATCTAAAAGGTAGGCAAGAAACCTTTATCCAGCATTCACTACTACAAAATTTTAATTATCCCTTCATTCGCATTACCAATCTTATAGAAACCCTTAATCAACATGTTATAAATAAAGGCATTCGGCTCAATCCCCTTCTCCACCATATCATCCCACAACCTCTCCGTCTTAATTAACTCCTCTTTCTGATACATTTCAGTGATCAATGTATTATACGTCAAAAACTAGGAATTAAACCTCTCTTGCACTCATCAAACAACTTCTTACATCCCAAAATTTCTTTTATTTACATAGCCAATGAACAAATGTGTTACCAATAATATCATCATACATATCATTCTTCTTCAAAAGCCTTTTCCACAACCCACAATCATCCTCAACTTTTACCTCCACTTATAAACATATCAATATCCATACAACATAGAATCAAGTTTAGAACCGAACTCGATACATACTTTCTCTGAATCATATCATCAAACAAGTTACATGCTTTCTTTGACTTTTTTCCCTTGCAAAAAACTTCAATAATAACCCTAAGCAACTTTATTAGGCTCAACGCCATTATTTTCCATCTCATTATCACCTTGACATCATCAATAAATATCACTAGCTTGATATACCCATGCAATAAAATCGCATATTTCGTTGCATCATGAATCCACCCATAATCCAAAATCTAACTAAAAATTCTCTTAGCATTCTCAATTTGAGTAATTATTTGGTATCTCTGTTGGTAACATGATACCGCCAATCAAAAAATATATAACATGTGTAGTTATTTATTTAGTTATTTTTAATATTTTAGCAGGTATAGTAAAATATTACTAGGTTGTTGTATAAGTGATGTCGTACGCGTGTGGTAAAATTTTAACACACGTGGAAAAATTTAATCATGGTTGTATGGGTAACGTGTGATCACGGTTTTGTGTAGTATGCAATTGCACGTATCACATAAGTTGTATAAAAATATCTACCCCACGAGAAATTATTATTAATGTCTAATACTGAATTTTTACCAATCCTAACCTTGTTTAAACTAATGATTTTGAAAAACAAAGGTATTAACTATTAAATCATAGGAAAATAAATGCAAATTTAAATATGAGAAAGTAGTAAGGCAAGAAAAACCTATGATCACAATTTCGCCTCAATAATACCTTAAGTATTTCTCCTCTCTTTATAATTGATCAACTATAATGAATTAATAACCTAGAACATGAAGTTATCTATAAGTATCTTCCGATGGTCGAGTATAAATGTCCAACTTACTTCAATTACTTATATTCCTATGATAATTAATTTAAACCAAACTTATTATGATCGGATTCTAATTATGGCTACACATGCTCTGCATATATATTCATATCTTGCATAAAAATCTATTCAATAAAATGAGATTATACGTTATCAATTCACAAGGCTAAACCAATTTTTTTTTCCAAGTTTCTTAAGGTTTACAACAACTATCATATTGTTGGTCAAACAATAGAAAGTATTAAGCATAGAGAATGATAAATAATTCATATAAAAGGTCACAAATTAATCATAAAAGAGATTCAATTAATAATAGTTCATATTGGGTTTCATTGTAATTATAGAACAATGAAAAAAATAAACAAAATTATCATGATATTAAACATAATAAATAACAAAAATTACTAAACAAGGGATAAAGAAACACATCATGAAGGTTGTCATTCTTTAAATTAATGGTTGCTGTATTTAGAGAGTGTTTTGGCCTCAAAAGAGACTTATTTTCTTCCCCAAAACGTATGTGAAGTAACCCTAGATGTTTTCCTTATATAGATATCATAATAACCAAGTTTTCAATTCAAGTTTTGGAGTCTTCCACATTTTCATCGTGACACAACTATTTTTGCATCTTAACGCAAGCTGACAGTGCATAGTTGACAATTTTAAGCTCAATTTTAGCCATGAAGGTGTTCGATTCAGTCTTTGACATAAATTATAACATTATCTATAGTTGAGTCTTCTTTCCAACGTAACTTTAATAACCTCAATTAGATATCGTATGTAAAGTTATGACTAAAATACTGAAGACTGTGTAAATTAGAATGTCACTAGTGTAAATCGGAAATTTCGAGTTTTTCACTCTTTTTTACTTAATTCTTCATATGATACATCATAGACAATAAAACAATGATTATTAGTGTATTTAACACATTCAAGAACTAATTTATGAGAGAAATCAATTATAAATACACTTGAAAAATGTATATTATAGGTACTCATCATTCCCCCAAACTTGAATGATTGTTTATCCTCAAGCAATGGCCCAAACATAAATAATAAATAAACTAACTAAGCCACTTTTGTATAGGTCAAACCAGCCAATGTATCTTAAAGTCTTTATGTCTTATCATTAAGTTCATGTATCTTGACTTTATATTTATTGTTGTTCTTTTTTTTTTCTTGTTTTGTATTTTCTTCCTTTTATATTCTTCTTTTTTCTTTCTTGAGCTTTCACACTTCCTTTTAAGATAACATTTTTTCTCATGGTAACTTTACGCTTGCCCATAGGTAGTTTCAAGCTTAAAGGTTATAAGTGGATCTTTGATATTGTAGCCTTTAGAGATAGATATATAGGTTAACGGTCATTCATTCAATCCAATTATCTCAATTAAACTTTTTCAATCTCAAATTTAAAGTCTAAACTAAAACAAAATTGATGTAAGTGCTTGAATATGCAAAGAATTATCTTCTAATTAAGACACGACTCAAGACAAACTCAATTTAAGAATTTAGCATCGACATCGACTAATATTTATCATTTTCTAAGAGCCAAACTTTTTAAAGCATATCAAATCTATATTATAGGCATGTGATATTCCAATTAAGACACAACTCAATACAAAAAAATAAAATAAAACCAAAATTTTCTATTCCTTACCCCCAAACTTAAAATAAAAATTGTCCTCAATGTTGAAAAAATAAAAATAGAGGGAAAATAAATATATACTCCCCAAGTTTAGCGATGATGATGTAGTAATTTATCTGTTGGAGTATAAAGCCAAAGCCCGAACTCCAAACTTATGTTGAAATCTGGGTCATCGAAAGAAAAGACACATAAATAAAAACACAAATAACACAAAAAAATAAACTAAAATTAAAATAAAACATAAGAAAAATTTATAAATGGTTGGATTGCCTCCCAATAAGCGCTTAGTGTTGGACAATTATGACCCATAGCATCACTATTTGTACAGAACATGGTGTTGTACAAATTAACTATGTGACAAAGGAAATTGCTCTTTTATCATTTGTAATTGGATTACCAAGATACATAAATGAGAAAAGTCCATATGATTAGTTCTGGATTAATAAGATATGAGACAATATTAATCCATTAAGGTCTAATCATTAAAATATCCCAAGTCGTAGTATTATCGAGATTGGACATCGATAATGCGGAATAAACTAGTATTGCACTTGTGCGCGTTGTGGGAGCATAACGGCATAGTTCTCATATATTTAAGTATTGGATACTTATGCAAGTATGATAGGAGGTTGTGTTTACCGATGGTACAGAAACAGCTTCGCTCTGGATAGACCCCTCAGAATTCCATTGGTAGTATGACTATGTGTCTATAAAAATCTGAATCAGGGTAGGTGTATTTGGTCTTAAACTGAGACTTACATCGCTAATATTTGCGACAATCAATGTACTTTGGTTTTGGTCGTCCAGGGCTTTAACAGGTTCTGTGTACGCCTCTTCTGGGTATATTCAGAATCATAGTGTATTGGGTGTGATGTCAAGATGGAAGTATCACTCCAGTCATATGGAGATGATGATCACGCAGGATACATAACTATTACTCTTTAGTACTGCAGTCATCGGGATAATATGACTAGGTCATGATTATTTGATTATATAGACTAATTACCAGAGATCCTATATATGCTTCGTACGGGGCAGACACAATTTCAGCCCCAGGGATTGCATGTGACATCCGATACTGGATCGTAATACGTAATACTATATGTACTACGCCTGACATAGATTATATATTCCTTTAAGAATATTTCTGGAGAATTGGGTAGGCACGGTGCTTTGCTAGAAGCCAACCATGTCTCGTAAATCGGTAAAAACGTAGTACTAGATACGTACGTGTTCGGATAGTCCGACGACCGGATTTACTGCCAACATATCCAGGGATCTCATGGGTCGCTTCCCAAAGATTCACCGATAACGTATGACTCAAACATAATTAATTTGGGATTAATTATTAGAGAGAGAAAATTAATATAGGATTAATTACGGAAATATTTTATCTGGGATAAAATACTATTTAAAGAGAGAGAACGATTAATTTGGAATTAATCGATAAAATAATATATTCGATATATTAAACGAAATTAGATTTCGACGCGGAATTAAAATTGGATTTTAATTCGGGCAAACGAGTTAACATTAGAGACGTGAATAGTAATTTTACTAGGCATAATTATTTAATTAAATTTGATTTAATTACGTCGCAACGGAAAATTCGTTCATTCGGAATTAGCGAAACCGAGCCCGGGAGTGTTTGCGGGCCCACTCGGATTTTGAATCAAGTGGGGCCCACATGTCACATCACAAGTCAGATCACTTGTCACTTTAAATTAACTTTATGGTGATGGGTTTTGGTGGGTTAGTGAAGACTTGTTTTATACTCCAAATTGTAATGATGGAAGACATATACCAAATATTGGTTTTGGTATATCTTGATTTTGGTTTTTGAAATCAAAACACACAACTTTCCTTCTCTCTCTCTTCTCTCATCTCTCACGCCCAAGTGTAGTTTTTTTTCTCCCAAAATTTTCTAAGGCTTAGCCAAATTTCAAGAGGGAAAAAGGGAAACAATTTGTTGCAAATTTTTCCAAGTGCTAGCACACTAAAGAGATCATTCAAAGGTGATAAGGAAACCCATCTATGAGCTTGGAATCAAAACTCAAAGCTTGGAGCTTGAAGAGAATAACAAAAGAGGTTGGCCGAATACATCAAAAAGAAAAGCTTGGAGCAACTTCTCAATGGCAAAAGTTTTGAACTCTCCGCCAACATCCAACCGATCAAAGTGAGTATTTCCGCCACCTTACTTTGTAGTATTTACACATTTCATTTGCTTAATTTGATCTTGGTTTGACCTAGTAAACCCAACAATGGTATCAGAGCGGTTATTAAGCATGAAATTGAAATTTAGGGTTCTTAACTTTAATTGGGTATTTTTGATTTGAGCATGTTTTTGGCAAATTATTTGTTTGAGCATGCTTATAATATGTTAACTTTGAGTTGTGCATGATCAATTTGAAGAAAAATTAATTGGATTAATTTTCCCCAAATTTTGAGGCTTGGCCGAGAGTTTGAACCATTTTAGCTCTTGGTGATTTTTGAATTTTAGACAATTGGATATGTTTAAAATGCATGTGATATATTAATTTGTGATTTAATTGGATTGAAATCAAAATTGATATAAAAAACTCCAAATTACCGAGAGCCTTAAGAGCATGTTGGGATTGATTTTGCTTCAATTTGTGTTGGACATAAGTTGGCTAATTAAAGCATGATTAATTATGTAAATTGGTATTTTGGAAATGTTGATTTAAATAATTGATTATGGCTATACACTTTAATTGATTAAATTATGATATTTGGAATATTGGAATTTAATTAGTTGGGCTTAATTTGGAATTGGGCTAAAAATGTTGTATTTGGGCTTAATGGGCTTGGTTGGGCCAAGTTTGGTTTAGGTTAATTGGTTGGATCCAATTGGGCCTAAAACCATTTCCATAAAGTCCAAATATGATTAAATGGGTCTTTAATATTTTAATTGGGCCTAATGGGCCCAAATTGATTTTTGGCAAAATGGTGATTCCTTATTGGGCTTTGGTTGCCAAAGTCCATGCCTTAGAAATTAATTGAAAGCACATTGGACTTTAATTAAATTGACATTGGATGTTGATTGGGTTTTGAGACCCGTTAAGATTATATTTAGAATCTAAGTCGCAAAGGCTCATTAATAAAGTGTAATTATTTAATTTGGAATTAAATATGAATTAATATTGAATACGAATTAAATTGGATTTAATATTGTAGTTCGATATAATTCAAGAATTCGTACTTTGAGTACTTATTCTTAAAACGAGTTGGACTCATGCAAATCAAATCGTTGTTTGAACATTGGATGGTCATTAATTAAAGATTAATTAATTGGATTAGATTGATTGATAACATGTTTTGTGTGAATACATGGATGTGATGTATGAATAATGTATATCGGATGGATATTAGATGGGTGAGGGCAATTTTGGAAATTACTATAATAAATTTAGAATTTATTAAATTGGACCTGCGTGTCCAGCCTATTACCTCTTGACTCTTTGTATTTCTCTTCTCACATATTCCCCTCAATGTAAATGAGGTTTCTTTAGAAGTGTTATGTAATTGGGTAGAAGTAAGATTTGTGCTAGCGGGAGAGAGGAAATTGAGAGATTTGTTCTAGGAACAAAATGTTTTAAATATCCATCCGCATATCATTATTAATTTATTTATCGCGCCTTATTATGCTTTTAGAATGCATGTTTAAGGGTGTATGATGAGACCTAATCAAAGATAATTAATTAGTTGCCAATTACGCGAAAAACCCTCAACAAATATTAAGCGTTTTTCCTTCCATTGAATGATTCATTCTCAAGATCCAAGATTGGCACTGGTTTGTTGGCCAAAGTCAAAACCTTTGTCCATCGCGGATGTGTTTGAATCATGAAGGCTTTGTTCCATATCGCATGTCTTGTCCAAGTTGTGATTTGTTGGCCAAAGTCAAGATCACTTCTTGTCCATCGACATCGATTACGAAGCTTTCCAATGACAATGGGTCTCGCTTAACTGGAATCATTAAGCTTGTTTTGCCAAAGCCAAAGCTTAGTTGATTCAGAGGAAAAAGGTTAGGGAATATATTGGATATATTGGCATATATTAGATATGTGTTTCGGATTTGGATGTCCACCTACTGGATCTAGGAATTGGATGAGATCAAATTGATCTTAGAGATCTACCTAGTTAAATATCATACAACTTGTTGGCCAAAGTCAAGGTTGTGTGTTATTTAACGGGATCCTAGCCCACTAGAAAACTAGGTTTCCCGAGTACTCAACAGAATGTTAGAGGCTCGCCGAAAAAAATAGTGGGAGGCAAGTATTAAATTTTCAATTTCATTTAGATACTTGCCAATACGCGCTCATTTCAATTTTTCGTCATTACTTAAATATATATTAGTTGGACTAATATTTAATTGTTGTTTTAAATAAACAGTTGGATTGTATTCAAACTACTTCACTTATAGTTGATTATATAATTGGATTATAGTAATCAATATATTTGAATTTAACTAATTAAATTATAGTTGATTATATAGTTAGACTATAGTAATCATTATAATCAATAGTACCCGAAATCGTTGATTGGATAGTTGGACTATAGCAATCAAGATAAATGAAAGATTAGCGTTTAAAACATAATCCTGGGAGAAAATATCTTTACATGGCTCCAATTTTCAGATTGGGAATAGAACCTCAGGATAGTCCTGGGAACTGAGAAGTTATTATATTTGATAGAAAAACCTCTTGGACCTAAGCCCAGAGTTGAGCAAATAGTAGAACATGATCTTTGGAAGATTCACATAATGATAACTTTAGTGCTCAATCCTTTATGCTTAATGCAATGACACTTTAATTACGTCGTCAATATCAAGGATTAGATCATTGTACCATGATGATGAAATTAAAGATCTTCATAGATCTATTCTTAGATCTTAGAAGTACTAATTGCAATAGAAGCTCTTTCGCTCGTGTATGTCATAGGGTACATCTGTCGAGCACTAGGTGTCGCAGATGATTGTTGACATCGATCAGTTAGGTTAGCTAGGCATTACCTACGTGGCCGAGACTACCAAAGATTTGATCTTATAGTCTCTACCCGAAAGCTGGGGCAGGTTCATTATGAACCAAGAGAAAACTCTTGGAGAGTTGTTGGCTATGCTCAAGGAAGCAAAGCCAGAGCTTCAAAAAGGGGGCAAAGGCAAAATCATCACAGTCTTCTGGGAAGACAAATGACATATTCCAAGATGTCCGCCTAAACTGTGGAAAACGGGGTCACTAGATGCGTGACTGCCGTATGGACAAGGCACACATGAAGAAAGTGAAGAGGGGCAAGGCTCCGGCTTCAAGTATGTTTGTCATAAACATGTTCACTATTAGTTTCAAAATTGGATTTTGATACTAGATGTGGTACATAGATATGTACTGATGTTCGGAATCTGCTGATAAGCAGGAGACTGACTTCAGTTGAGATCAACTTGCGAGTTAGAAACGGGACGAGAGTCGCTGTTTTAACCGTAGAAACCTAAGTTTAGGAAATACCATTGGGTATGTACTTAAATTAGGAAACTGTTATAATGTACCTAGTTTGACTAGAAACATTATCTCTATATCTAAGTTTAACCCGTTGCGGGTATATCTTTATATTCTAGAACAATAAGTGTTTTATTTTATAAAGATGATATTGAGATAAACACATTAGATGTGAATAAAAGTATTTATATTTTGAATATAAATGAATCTCAAACGTATAACATGACAAACAAATAGCTCAAACTGAATTAATCAGATGAGACTTATTTGTGGCATTGTTGTCTGGGGCATATTAACAAGACTCGTATATCCACACTTTCGAAGAGTGGATACTAGGACGGATTTGATTCTATTCAAATGATGTCTACGAATCTAGTATAATAGGCAAAGTGCTTAAAACACCTTTTTACTTGGTAAAAGTGCAAGTGCCACCGATCTGTTAGCCCTCATTCATAGTGACGTAAATGGGCTCATGTCTAGCTAGGCTAGAGGTGGATATGAATACTTCGTAACCTTTACGGATGTGGCATCGCATTATGGTTATATGTTTCTTATGAAACATAAATCGGAAACTTTTGATAAATTCAAAGAGTTTCGACACGAAGTAGACAGACAAATCGGCTAAAGTATTAAACCGTCACGGTTAGACCATGGTGGAAAATACTTAAGCAATAAGTTTCTCAATTACTTGAAAGAGTATAGTATTCTTTCAATGTGGACTCTTCACAGAACACCTCAATTTGATGGTGTGTCCGAACAAAGAAACTGAACCTTGTTGGACATAGTAAGGTTAATTATGAGTCGCTCTGAGCTACCATTTTCCTTCTAAGGATACGCATTTAATAGTGCAACACTTATTTTGAATAAGGTTCCATGAAAATCTGTTTGACAGACTTCATATTAGATATGAACAGGAAAGAAACCGGGTTTTCTCATTCTTGGAGATTTGGGAATGCTAGGCATATGTTTGGATGATACCAAACTAGAACCCAAATCGGATAAGTTCCTATTTGTAGGTTATCCTAGGGTAACCAAAGTATAGTACTTATACAACTCACAAGAGAACAATTTAATTGTTTCCCTCCATGCGGTTTTCCTAAAAGGGATACCTATATGCAGTAGTAAGTGGGAGGAAAGTAAAACTCGATGAAAATCAGAGTAATACTGTTCCAGGCACCGATTTCTTAACGGAACACAAACAGTTCATCAGGGATGAAACTGCACCACAATCTTCGAATACACAAGAACCACGTAAGTCGGAGAGAGTCAGAAAACAACTTGGGAGGTATGGGTTTCTGATCTCACCTCGTAAAGATGTCAATCTTATTGAGGAAGACAAACCAACTACGTATGAGGAAGTGATACAAGGTATCGACTCCCTATTAAGGCAAAGTGAGATGAAGTCCGAAATGGATTTCATGTATAATAACCAAGTTTGGACACTGGTTGTTGTACCGGAAGGCATTGTGCCTATTGGTACAATATGAGTCTTCAAGGAAGACAAACATGGATGGCAACATACAAACGTACAAAGCTAGGCTTGTAGCGAAAAGGTATCGTTATCAACATTGTGTCGATTACGACGAAACCTTTTACTCGTTACTATGATTAAATCCATTTGGAAAATGCTTGCTAATGCTGCATGTTTCATTCATGAAATATGGCAGCTGAACATCAAAACCGCTTTCCTTAAACGAAAACCTTTTGGAGGATGTTTACAACATCCTGACGGTTTTGTTGTGCCAAAACAAGCAAACAAGGTTTGCAAGTTAAATCGATCCATTTGTGGATTGAAGCAGACATTGCGTTCTTGGAACTATCATTTTGATGTAATCATAATGGTATATGATTTAATCCAAAACGAAAAATGATTCTTGTGTATATAAGGAGGTTAGTGGGAGCGCACTAACAGTGATTGTCCTACATAATGATGATATATCATTTCTTGGAAATGATATTCCCATAATACAATCGATGAAAGCTTGGCTTTCATGAAAATTCTCCGTAGAATACTTGGGAGAGGCAACCTTTATTCTAGGAATAAAGATCTACTGGGATAGATATAAAAGTTGTTGGCACTCTCCGAGAAATCATACATTGAAAAATATGTATGTGACCTAGTGTCTCATATGCTTTGAGCATATGGAGTCACAATCGGTCCAATCCAAGTGATGGTCACTGGATTGATGTTAAGAATATCCTTAAGTATCTTAGATGAACTAAGGATGCTTTCTTAAACTATGGAGAAGGAGAACTTGAAGTGACTGGGTTCACTGCTGCAAGTTTCCAAACCGAAAATAACGACTGTAAGTCGCAATAAGGGTATTATATAGTTTGAATAACGGAACAATGAGCTGGAAATCATCCAAGCAAGATACTGTTACCGGATAAACAACAAAAGCATAATATTGTTGCAGTTGAGGCAGCAATAGAAGCGATTTGGATCTATAATAATCCTAATAAGATTAGGTGTAGTTCTGTTAGCGGATGAGCTAGGCTACAGCACAGGCTAAAGAATTAATGGTCTCATCAACGATCCAAATATATACTTCAATTATTTCATCTGATTCGTCGGATCATACATCGTGGCGATGTGATGATCGAATAAATCGCATCAGACGATAACATTGCAAATCCGCTGACGAAAGCAGTTTCTCAGCAGAATTTTGAGCGACCCGTACATAGTTCAGGTGTAGGACACTTGAGTGATTGGCTATAGGACAAGTGGGAGATTGTTGGACAATTATGACCCATAGCATCATTATTTATACAGAACATGGTGTTGTTGTACAAATTAACTATGTGACAAAGGAAATTGCTCTTTTATCATTTGTAATTGGATTACCAAGATACATAAATGATAAAAGTCCATATGATTAGTTCCGGATTAATAAGATATGAGACATTATTAATCCATTAAGGTCTAATCATTAAAATATCTCTAGTCGTAGTATTATCGAGATTGGACATCGATAATGCGGAATAGACTAGTATTGCATTTGTGCGCGTTGTGGGAGCATAACGGCATAGTTCTCATATATTTAAGTATTGGATACTTATGCAAGTATGATAGGAGGTTGTGTTTATCGATGGTACGGAAACAGCTTCGCTCTGGATAGACCCCTCGGAATTCCATTGGTAGTATGACTATGTGTCTATGGAATTTCCGAATCAGGGTAGGTGTATTTGGTCTTAACCTGAGACTTACATCGCTAATACTTGCGACAATCAATGTACTTTGGTTTTGGTCGTCCATGGCTTTAACAGGTTCTGTGTACGCCTCTTCTGGGTATATTCAGAATCGTAGTGTATTGGGTGTGATGTCAAGATGGAAGTATCACTCCAGTCATATGGAGATGATGATCACGCAGGATACAGAACTAGTACTCTTTAGTACTGCAGTTATCGGGATAATATGACTAGGTCATGATTATCCGATTATAGAGACTAGTTACCAGAGATCCGATATATGCTTCGTACGGGGTAGACACAATTCCAGCCCCAGACCTTGCATGTGACATCCGATACTGGATCGTAATACGCAATACTATGTGTACTACGCCTGACATAGATTATATATTCCTTTAAGAATATTTCTGGAGAATTGGGTAGGCACGGTGCGTTGCTAGAAGCCAATCATGTCTCGTAAATCGGTAAAAACGTAGTATTATGTACGTACGTGTTCGGATAGTCCGACGACCGGATTTACTGCCAACATATCCAGGGATCTCATGGGTCGGTTCCCAAAGATTCACCGATGACGTATGACTCGAACATAATTAATCTGGGATTAATTATTAGAGAGAGAAAATTAATCTAGGATTAATTACGGAAATATTTTATTTGGGATAAAATATTATTTAAAGAGAGAGAACGATTAATTTGGAATTAATCGATAAAATAATATATTCGATATATTAAACGAAATTAGATTTCAACGCGGAATTAAAATTGGATTTTAATTCGGGCAAACGGGTTAATTTAGAATTAATTCGCTAGCGACGTGAATAGTAATTTTGCTAGGTATAATTATTTATTTAAATTTGATTTAATTACGTCGCAACGGAAAATTTATTCATTCGGAATTAGCGAAATCGAGCCCGGGAGTGTTTGCGGGCCCACTCGGATTTTGAATCAAGTGGGGCCCACAAGTCACATCACAAGTCACATCACTTGTCACTTTAAATTAACTTTATGGTGATGGGTATTGGTGGGTTAGTGAAGACTTGTTTTACACTCCAAATTGTAATGATGGAAGACATATACCAAATATTGGTTTTGGTATATCTTGATTTTGGTTTTTGAAATCAAAACACACAACTTTCCTTCTCTCTCTCTTCTCCCATCTCTCACGCCCAAGTGTAGTTTTTTTTCTCCCAAAATTTTCTAAGGCTTAGCCGAATTTCAAGAGGGAAAAAGGGAAACAATTTGTTGCAAATTTTTCCAAGTGCTAGCACACTAAATAGATCATTCAAAGGTGATAAGGAAACCCATCTATGAGCTTGGAATCAACACTCAAAGCTTGGAGCTTGAAGAGCATAACAAAATGGGTTGGCCGAATACATCAAAAGGAAAAGCTTGGAGCAACTTCTCAATGGCAAAATTTTGAACTCTCCT
This sequence comes from Zanthoxylum bungeanum, assembly GCA_019454045.1. Taxonomy (NCBI): domain Eukaryota; kingdom Viridiplantae; phylum Streptophyta; class Magnoliopsida; order Sapindales; family Rutaceae; genus Zanthoxylum; species Zanthoxylum bungeanum. The sequence goes on from SKCR01030894.1 coordinate 296,650, forward strand.
CCAATATCCAACCGATCAAAGTGAGTATTTCCGCCACCTTACTTTGTAGTATTCACACATTTCATTTGCTTAATTTGATCTTGGTTTGACCTAGTAAACCCAACACTTAGTTTATAATCCCTAACCAGACTTTCTCTAAAGAACTTCCTTTAATAAGGTTTCTATGTGGCTTTAGATGTCCTAGACATGACTGTGCCATAAGAATTACTATTCAACCTCATCTTCCAACATGAGATGACTAATAGAGATCTTATATACTATGTGCTCCTTCCATCTTTTTCAAACATATTTCTTTACGATGTCTTGAATGAAAAGATGGACTATCAGGAGATCTTGTAGGATGTTTGACTTGGAATGGTTGTGCCATTCTATCAAGCTTATAGTCGGTATCAATGATGCTAGTTTCCCCATGTTGTGATGTGTTCCCTTATATTATGAGATTTTCATTATGATCGCACAATAGCTCATGCCTAACTCTTTGTTCCACAACTTCCTCATAAATATACTCAATGAATGGAGGGTTCTATAGATAAATTCTAAAATATGTTTGCTCAAGTTCTTGAAAGGAAACATCAGTCTCTATTTATGGCTCTGCCTCTGTCCCGATTATGATGTCCTTGTAATTCTCTTGATTCCATTGTAATGTCCTTTTGTGGTATAGAGCTCTGATTTTGGCTGGCTGTCTCACTTGGGCATGATTTCCATAAATAACATCATTTGTAATTTAGATTCTTGAAGACATAAACTTACAAAGTCGTTGACACATACCGTAGATCATGAAACATGAAGCATAGATCTTGAAACTTAAATGGTAAATCATGCACCACAACCTTAAACATGAAGCATAACTATAACATGAACATGAAGTTTGTAAACATGGTTAATAAGTTGTGACTACACTACAGAAAAAGGCTTTTACTGATACTAAATTAGTGTCAGTAAAGGGTTTTACTGACACTATATAAATGTGTCAGTGTTGCCCCGCAGCAGAAATCACTGACACTAGTTCCTAGTGTCAGTGATTCTTAGTGTCAGTAAACGTTAATACTGTAGTATCCGAAAATTATTGACACTATGGTATCAGTAATCTCTCACACTATTTTAGTGTCAGTAATTATTGACACTATATCATCAGTATTTAGTGATACTATAGTGTCAGTAAATTATTGTTACTATAGTATCAATATCCGTCAATATCTTTTAAAATTTAAAAATCGTATTATTTCACAATTATATTTCTTATTTTTTGTAATTAAATTAATCATAATATATAGATATATATATATATATATATATATATATATATAATAATATATATGATCAACTCAATGAAATAAAAAACTAAAAAATTACATTTATATAAAATTCGCAATATAATAGATTAATCGTATTAATCAATTCAACAGTATCACATGATGAATACAAAAACTCCATAGACAATCTTAAATTAACATATATATATTTCAAAAACTACTCTTAAAGTCCCATCAAAATGTCATGCCCCCACCAAAATTCATGATACTTGTTGAGAAGCCTGCAACAATCCCCCAACAATATGATATCTGGCACAAAATCTGAAATTATAAACCAAATGTTAAGAATTAGATGGACTTCCAAAAAAAATCGATATCTTCATAAATAAAAACATTAAATACATCCAAATAAAAATACAAAATATAACCCTAATCTAATTTTTGTCACATAAAGCACTTATTGACAATAACCATACCAACAACCTAATAGCATGCATATAAAAAACCAAATGAAAAGATCAAATAAACTGAAAAATATTCCCTCCTAAATTATGAAGAACACCAAAAATGTCAAGCACTCGAGCTCTGAACAAATGAAATGCTACCACTCCAAATTATACAAATGAAAGACCAATTCACGGTAATCAAATAACAGGAGTAGAAGAAATGAAAATATTATGTTCTGTGTCACAAGAATCGCTCACTAGAGAGTTTGATCCACCAACGGGAATAACATATGGTCTTCTCCCTTCCGTTAGCAACTTTTCTTTTAAAATATTAGCAAGAGTCTGACATCAAAAGTAATAAGGAAATCAAAATTTGAAATCATATTTGATATCAAAATTTACCAATTTAATAATATCTTGGGAATAGTCGAATCACATAAGTCTGAGAAATCACAGTTCAGCCAAGCAATAATATATCCAAATACTTGAAAAAAGAAAACATGAAACCTGTTCGGCCCTCAAATTCCAAAAAAATGTCAAAGCATTGAAACAGGAACCTAACATGACAAATACACTATCAAGTGGCATGGCCAACTAAAACTTTATGTATTTAAATAGAATGCAGAAGGTTAGATTTAGGCATTCAGCCACTCAAAATCCAAAGACATTGCCTTTTCATCACTGTTAGGTAGCATATTTTCAGCAATCAAAGATTATATGCGCAAAAATACATACAAAGCTAAATCCACATGTATACAATTGAATTTTCAGGTACACATAGAAAGGTCTAAGCAAATAAAAATTACAGGAAGTTAACTAGATGATAGTCTCCCACAAAATCCAATTTTCTTTCTTGGCCAGAGCTCAAGGAAGAATCAGCACAGCAGAACTCATTTGTTGGAAACATCAAATATGACGCTCCTCCTTAATTATGTGCAGAGAAAATGATGAGACAACGGACCATCACTTTCTTCACTGTGCAGTAGTGTCCAGTTTATGGAACAACTTTTGAGAGGAAGCCAAAATATTAAGCGTGTTCTGAGCTCTTGTGGTTCTGAGTTATTGGAGAATGATTTTGCATTTAACAGCAAAGTAAGCTAAGAATATTTAGGAGTGTACTTTATTAGCAAATTCTAGGTTATTTGGCTAGAAATGAACAATAATGTACTTGAAGAAAAAAAGAAAGGAAGAAATCAGCTGCTGGTGTGACAAAACTCAATCTTTTGGCATCTCAGAGGACCTCCATTTCAAATAATTTTCAAGATACATCTTTTTCCTTCATTCATCTAAACTGGAAAGGATTCTAAGATTAATGGTGAACTTTGGGGATAATTTTTAATTTCCCAGTAGTTCATGATCTGCTTTCCTTTATTCATCTACAGAGCACGGACAAAGTGTTTGTATGACTGGCTTATTTATCTCAAATCAAATCTATTTGTTTTCTTTTCCCCCAATGAATGATGGCATGTTTGGGATTAGCTCAATGTGAGCTCCACGAATCTTTGCAATCTAAGGCATGCAAAATCAGGTTTCAGCATAGTGTCTATATACACAAGCCAGCTACAGATGATTGATCAGACATCCACTAAAAAGCAAAAAAGACAAAGAAAGAGCAATAGACAAACCACACTCCCAATTTTTGCATATTCCTCTTTAGAGATTAGCTCAATGTGAGCTCCAACTAAACGTTCAACCAGTAGATTGCCAGTCAAACCAGGATCACATAATAACCGCATTCAAAACTTCCAGGCTATAATGCTACAAATATCACCACCCAAAAAAAAAAAAAATCAAAATGAATTATACAATAAATATCATTGATTGAACATGAACTCTGATCAAGACAAAGAACATAAGCCACAAAATGACCGTAATTTCATTTCCAAATCTTTTCCTCCATTTTCTCAGCAACCAAACAGAAGGTAAACTTTTTTTGACACATAATTTAATCTCTAACTCGACCAATACAAGAACAAAAAAAAAAAAATAGGAACATAATAAAGAAACTATGAGTATAAACCCTAAAAATAACAAATTTCAGTTACCTCGGCAATATTGGGAACAACAAGAATCTCAGAGAAAGCAAAGAGCGAGGGCTGCAAAGTGGCTTCGACGATGACGGAGCCGAGTGCTGCACCTTTGATTCGAAGCTTGCTTCACAAACTGATCGATTAAAGAGCAAGTGACATTAAAGAGCAATATCTGGAAGAGGGGTGGCAAGAGATAAGAATTACCAAGGCACCTAAGATGAGAGACTGAGATCCAACTTCTGAGAGCAAGCAATCGAGGCACCTGAAGCTGAGATGAGAGACCGAGAGCAGACTGTGAAGCAACCAGAGAAGACCGATGATGAGTGATGAGTGATGATAGTCATGACTTGTGATCGTGAGAGGCTGAGAGCAGAGAAGAGAGTGATGAAATCAATTTCGGAGATTAGGGTTAGGACAGAGCCAAAATTGAAATTTTATGAATATGTGGGAAAGGATTAACAAAATAAGTAAAATAACCTAACACAATAGAACAAAAGTCACGATTTGGCCCAGTGGTAAAGCCTTACAATAAAAAAAATTTATATCAATGGTTACAATTTCGAGTCCTAGCAGACTTAAGGAAATAATTTTTTTTTTTAATTTTTTTACTGATACTAAGGTATCATTAATTACTGACACTAAATTTACTGATACTCTAGTGTCAGTAATATATGCGAAAAACGTCACTTCCGCGAGGTGTTGGTTCGACTCCAGACGACTACGCGTTTTTTTTTTTTTTATTTCTTACTGATACTATTGTAATAGTAATTACTGACACTAAAATCGCTGATACCATAGTGTCAGTAATTATTGATATTTAAGTGAAAAACACGGAAATAGGCCCATTTACACGTCGTTTCTGACACTTTTAGCCTAGTGTCACTAACCTTAGTGTCAGTAAAGGCCTTTTTTCTTGCAGTGCTACAGTCCAATGGCCGTAAAATAGGCTGTAAACTGAAAACATGACATAAACCCTATTACCTGACTTGAAAACTATGAACACGACTTGAAACTGTAAACTTGAACTGAATATGTAATCATGACTTTAACTGTAACATGTAAACTGCAAATATGGCTGAAGACTATATACCGTGATCTTGTAAACATGGCTGAAAACTACATAACTTGATATTATAAACATGGTTGAAAACTATAAATATGCAAGATTCGTAAACCGTATCATTAACATGGAAATTATAAATATGGCTGAAAACATATCACAAACTTGTAACGGCACACATGACTGTAAATTGAAAGACATTAGCTGCAAACTTGTCTATATATGGAAAAAAACTTAAATTGTAATCCTAAGTTGTATCTGTAAACATAAACTATAAACGTGGTCATGAAAACAATAACGTGAACTAAAAACTTAAACATGATCTGAAACCATATACATATCTTGAAAACTGAAACATGACTTGAAACCATAAAGGTGACTTGAAACATTACTCATGAACTGAAAATTATGATCACGACTGAAGAATATTTGAAAACTATAAAGCGTAAACTTGAAAACATGATTGAAAATTGTAGCATGAGCTGAACCTGAATCATGGACTGAGAATGTAAATATAAACCGATACTAAAAGCATATACATAAACTGAAGACCTAAACATGAACTGATGTAATCGTGATTGTAAACTGAAAACCTATACTGAAATCATGAATTGCAGACTGTAACGTGTAAACATGAATTGAAAATTGAATCATAATCTGGAAGGCCCACTGATGAGTGGTATTTATATCACTATTTCCCACTCATTAAACTTAATATTTTGTATAGTTTCTTGAGTTTTGTGAATGTTTTGATGTGTTTTATTGTTATTTTGCAGATAAATAAAGTTTGGACACACTAGAGGCAATTTGGGGCAAAACCGGACAAAAATGCGTCAACAGGGATATTTTCGTCTTTTGCGCGTCGCGACGCTGAAACACTGCGCGCCGCGACGCCCAGCGTGAGCCGAATCTGCTAACGTGCGCCAGGTCAACGGTCAACAATTTGAGAAGTTTTGACTTTGCTAAAATGCGCCGTGCCACGTGTCACCATCACATCCCATCTGCTAACATGCGCCGTGCCACGTGTCATCATCATATGCTGCCGACACTCAGACTTGACACGTGTCGCCTCGTCATCAGCCACATCATCGGTCAACAAGTCAACCTTGCCACGCGTCGTGCCACATCATCGTCCACGTCAGCAGGTCAACCGAGTCAACTTGCCACGTCAGCCTCAGCCAATCACAACTTGACACGTGTCGCCACGTGTCACAATCCTATTGTGCCGACAAGTGAACAGTCAGCCGCCACGCCACGTCATCGCCACGTCGTCGCCGCATCAGCATGACGTCATCAATGACGTCATCACAATAATTGAGAATTAGCCGCCTTGACACGTGTCGCGTGAACAGTCAGCCGCCTTGCTACGTGTCGCCTTCTCATCGTGCCACGTCGACAAATCCAGCGTCGCGACGCTGAGGTCCTTGGCGTCGCGACGCGCGAACAGTGAAAATTTTTCCTATAAATAGAGCGCGAAATTTCAGATTTCAACACACCATTCCCTCTCTCTTATTTGATGTAAATAGGGAATTCTTCTCTCTCTAAGTTTCGTTTTTAATTTTTAGTTTTTACTTTTGTAATAATTT